>CM042442.1:33209103-33236603 GCA_023631565.1 Gymnocephalus cernua | reverse complement strand
GTATAGTATTTATTCATCCAGTTAAGTAGATTGAGAATAAATTCACAGATTTTATCCTGTCTGTCCTGGGATTAAACCTCCCGGTCACAAGATCGCTTCTTTAACCATTAGGCCACCACTGCCCCGTATGTAGAATAAAGTCATAATATAGTATGTCAAAAAAGTCATAGTATAGTATGTCAAAAAAATAGAAAAGAAGACATAGTACAGTATGTCGAAAAAGTAATAACAAGACATAGTATAGTATGTCGAAACAATTATATATACGTATAGTATGTCAAAGCTCGTTTCTTTAACCTTCAGGCCACCACTGCCCTGTAGGTCAAATACAGTAAAACAAAGTCATAGTATAGCAGCGTTAAAGGAGAAGTGAATGTTTAGGTCTAATGTTGAAGTCAGTCAAGAAGAAGTCAGATTGTCGTAGAAACGGTGATCCAGAGTGTGAGAGCAGATAGCTCAGTTGGATAGGACGCTGCTTGGAAGACTTCACTGGTTGATGGTTCAAATCATATGAGGGGCAATTTAGAGGTTTAACACCTGAAATGAAGAAGTCAAATGAGCCAAGAGAACAGTTCCCAGGGTATTTATGGTGGAAGGATTTTTTGGCTTCAGCTGGACAATAACGTTGCATTATATTCCATATTTTAAGGTGTTTTACACAAAAAATACTTTAATCCATTTTAATATAGTTATAAAAAAGTGCCCGTTAAGCTAACTAGTAGCTTTGATTCACCTTCACAAGAAATTCGCAAGTTGAAAACAATGCAAATGCAACGCACAATGTTTGAGAACGCAAAGCGACCCTTTTAGTTTTTGATGTTTGTGTAGCTGTGGTTCTTACCTCTGGCGGGGATCGAACCCACGGTGTCTACGATAGCAGCCGGCGTCCTTCTCCTCTGGACCGTCTCCTCTGCTGATCAACACAAAGAACCAGAGAGAGAAACAAGCTGCAGGAAGTTCATCAACAGCTCCAGAAACCTGAATAGAATATAGTCATAGTATAATATGTTATAGTATAGTATGTCGACAAAAATAAAAAAAAGTCATAGTATAGTATGTCAAAACTCATAGTATAGTATGTCAAAAGTCATAGTATAGTATGTCAAAAAACTCATCGTATAGTATGTTGAAAAAAATTCAAAAAGTAATAGTATAGTATTTAGAAAAAAGTCATAGTATAGCATGTTTAAAAAAAATATGAATAAAGTCATAGTATAGTATGTCAAAAAAAGATGACACTAGTTATAAAAAGTGCCAGTTAAGCTAACTAGTAGCTTTGACTCAACTTCTCAAGAAATCCGCAAGTTGAAATCAACGCAAACGCAACGCACGATGTTTGAGAACGCAGAGCGACCCTTTAAGTTTTTGATGTTTGTGTAGTTGTGGTTCTACGATAGCAGCCGGCGTCCTCCTCCTCTGGACCGTCTCCTCTGCTGATCAACACAAAGAACCAGAGAGAGAAACAAGCTGCAGGAAGTTCATCAACAGCTCCAGAAACCAGAGTGTGGCGACTGAAAGATAAAACTCCCTCTCAGCTAGTGGAAAAACTGAGTGTTCCCAGATCCTGATTCCCTCTCTCTCACCTGGGACTCCCTCTCTCTCACCTGGGACTCCCTCTCTCTCACCTGAGACTCCCTCTCTCTCACCTGGGACTCCCTCTCTCTCACCTGAGACTCCCTCTCTCTCACCTGGGACTCCCTCTCTCTCACCTGAGACTCCCTCTCTCTCACCTGGGACTCCCTCTCCCCAGTCGCCTGAGACTCCCTCTCTCTCACCTGGGACTCCCTCTCTCTCACCTGGGACTCCCTCTCTCTCACCTGAGACTCCCTCTCTCTCACCCAGGACTCCCCCTCTCTCACCTGGGACTCCCTCTCTCTCACCTGGGACTCCCTCTCCCCAGTCACCTGAGACTCCCTCTCTCTCACCTGGGACTCCCTCTCTCTCACCTGGGACTCCCTCTCTCTCACCTGGGACTCCCTCTCTCTCACCTGGGACTCCCCCTCTCTCACCTGGGACTCCCTCTCTCTCACCTGAGACTCCCCCTCTCTCACCTGGGACTCCCTCTCTCTCACCTGGGACTCCCTCTCTCTCACCTGAGACTCCCTCTCTCTCACCTGGGACTCCCTCTCTCTCACCTGAGACTCCCTCTCTCTCACCTGGGACTCCCTCTCTCTCACCTGGGACTCCCTCTCTCTCACCTGAGACTCCCTCTCTCTCACCTGGGACTCCCTCTCTCTCACCTGAGACTCCCTCTCTCTCACCTGGGACTCCCTCTCCCCAGTCGCCTGAGACTCCCTCTCTCTCACCTGGGACTCCCTCTCTCTCACCTGGGACTCCCTCTCTCTCACCTGAGACTCCCTCTCTCTCACCTGGGACTCCCCCTCTCTCACCTGGGACTCCCTCTCTCTCACCTGGGACTCCCTCTCCCCAGTCACCTGAGACTCCCTCTCTCTCACCTGGGACTCCCTCTCTCTCACCTGGGACTCCCTCTCTCTCACCTGGGACTCCCTCTCTCTCACCTGGGACTCCCCCTCTCTCACCTGGGACTCCCTCTCTCTCACCTGGGACTCCCTCTCTCTCACCTGGGACTCCCTCTCCCCAGTCACCTGAGACTCCCTCTCTCTCACCTGGGACTCCCTCTCTCTCACCTGAGACTCCCTCTCTCTCACCTGGGACTCCCTCTCTCTCACCTGGGACTCCCTCTCTCTCACCTGGGACTCCCTCTCCCCAGTCACCTGAGACTCCCTCTCTCTCACCTGGGACTCCCTCTCTCTCACCTGAGACTCCCTCTCTCTCACCTGGGACTCCCTCTCTCTCACCTGGGACTCCCTCTCTCTCCCCTGAGACTCCCTCTCTCTCACCTGGGACTCCCTCTCTCTCACCTGGGACTCCCTCTCTCTCACCTGGGACTCCCTCTCTCTCACCTGAGACTCCCTCTCTCTCACCTGGGACTCCCTCTCTCTCACCTGGGACTCCCTCTCTCTCACCTGGGACTCCCTCTCCCCAGTCACCTGGGACTCCCTCTCTCTCACCTGGGACTCCCTCTCTCTCACCTGGGACTCCCTCTCTCTCACCTGGGACTCCCTCTCCCCAGTCACCTGGGACTCCCTCTCTCTCACCTGGGACTCCCTCTCTCTCACCTGGGACTCCCTCTCTCTCACCTGAGACTCCCTCTCTCTCACCTGGGACTCCCTCTCTCTCACCTGGGACTCCCTCTCTCTCACCTGTGTGATTGGGATAATTATCTCACTTACACCCAGGACTTTATTAGCATTATTAGGACATTTTTTAAAAAACTTTTTTCAACATATGGGGCAGTGGTGGCCTAAAGGTCGCGGTTAAATCCCCAGACCAACAGGATAAAATCTGGGTGGGGGGAAAGGGCATCGCTCAATTGATGTACCTGGTTAGATAAATACTATACAATTACTTTTTTTGAACATAGTATACTTGTGTGTGTGTGTGTATTTGAAAACTAGACGTTTTCAGTGTAAATAACAATTTACAGAACTAACAAGTACATTTGGAGCTTCAGGAAAAGCTCACGCTGTAATTTACAAAGACCCAACATGTCTTTGTAAAAAAACATGTTTCCCCCATCAGCAAGCATTTAGTGTGACAGTGACAAGGAAAAAGTCTCTTTTAGGGAGAAACCTGGGGCAGACCCAGGCTCTTGGTAGGCGGTGTCTGACGGAGCCGGTTGGGGGGGGGTGATGAACAGTGGCAATAACAGTCACAATAAAGATAATGAAACTGTGACTAGAAATAGTAGTTGTAGTAGTTCATGGAATAGCAGGGCGCTACAAGGTGTAGCGTGGCACTGCAGGGCTTAGCAGAGCATAGCAGGGCACTGTAGGGCGTAGCAGGGTACTGCAGAGCGTATCAGGGTGTAGCAGGGCACTGCAGGGCATATCAGGGTGTAGCAGAGTGTAGCAGGATGTAGCAGGATGTAGCAGAGTGTAGCAGGATGTAGCAGAGTGTAGCAGGGTGTAGCAGAGTGTATCAGGATGTAGCAGAGTGTATCAGGATGTAGCAGAGTGTAGCAGGGTGTAGCAGGATGTAGCAGAGTGTAGCAGGGTGTAGCAGAGTGTAGCAGGGTGTAGCAGGATGTAGCAGGATGTAGCAGAGTGTAGCAGGGTGTAGCAGAGTGTATCAGGATGTAGGAGAGTGTATTAGGATGTAGCAGAGTGTAGCAGAGTGTAGCAGGGTGTAGCAGGATGTAGCAGGGTGTAGCAGAGTGTAGCAGGATGTAGCAGGATGTAGCAGAGTGTAGCAGGATGTAGCAGAGTGTAGCAGGGTGTAGCAGAATGTAGCAGAGTGTAGCAGGGTGTAGCAGAGTGTAGCAGGGTGTAGCAGGATGTAGCAGAGTGTAGCAGGATGTAGCAGGATGAAGCAGAGTGTAGCAGGATGTAGCAGGATGTAGCAGAGTGTAGCAGGATGTAGCAGAGTGTAGCAGGGTGTAGCAGATTGTATCAGGATGTAGCAGAGTGTAGCAGGATGTAGCAGGATGAAGCAGAGTGTAGCAGGATGAAGCAGAGTGTAGCAGGATGTAGCAGAGTGTAGCAGGGTGTAGCAGAATGTAGCAGAGTGTAGCAGGGTGTAGCAGAGTGTAGCAGGGTGTAGCAGGATGTAGCAGAGTGTAGCAGGATGTAGCAGGATGAAGCAGAGTGTAGCAGGATGTAGCAGGATGTAGCAGAGTGTAGCAGGATGTAGCAGAGTGTAGCAGGGTGTAGCAGATTGTATCAGGATGTAGCAGAGTGTAGCAGGATGAAGCAGAGTGTAGCAGGATGAAGCAGAGTGTAGCAGAGCGTAGCAGGGCACTGCAGAGGTGCTTTTTCCAACATTTGTCCAACATTTGTCACTTTTTTCAACATTTGTCACTTTTTTCAACGTTCTTTTGTCATAGTTCTGATATAGAAAGTTTTTGTAAACGGGTCAAATTTGATCCGAGGACAAAAGGAGGGTGATCTTTGTAAAGACCCCAGCGAGCTGGTCAGCACATGCCTGGAGTACTCTGCTGGGTACGCCATCCGGTCCATATTCTACTATTTCTTTCGACATACTATAATATGACACTGAAAAGGAGTATAATACAGGCTCTAAGTAAAAGGTCTAAATACTTTGTCCACCAATAAGTACTTTCACTTTAACTACACATATGTATTTCCTGATGTGAAGTTGGAATGCAGTCGCCATGTTTGTGAAGCATTATAAAAAGATTTCACACTGACTCTGTGTTTGTCAGAACCTTCAAAATAATGGACGATGACAACAGCCGCTCCCTGGACCTGAAGGAGTTCCTGAAGGGTTTGAGTGACTACGGGGTCTCGATTGAGAAGAAAGAAGCCATTGATATTTTTCAAGTCTTTGACAAGGACGGGAGCGGGACCATCGACTTTGACGAGTTTCTCCTTACGTTGAGGGTAAATATCAGGGTTGAGTAATGAAACCTGGTGCTAATAAACGCTGTGGTTCTGTCAGTAAAAGTCCTGCCATGATGTCTAAACCAGAGATCTTCAACAGGGGGTCGGGACCCCTAGGGGGTCCTCAGAGTTACTGCAGGGGGCTGCCAAACTATTGTTAATTTTTTGAGTGATTTTGAAATAATTAAAATGTCTTAACATGAATCATACATATTATTAACAAATATAAATCAGCCTATCTGTGAAACAAATACACTGATGATAGGCTAACTGGCCTATAGGTAAGGTAGTCACTAAGATAGCCATCCACAGATACAGTTCATCCTAAGAATTTACTCTGTGACATATATGTATAACATTAAACATTATATATTACATTATAAAATCATGTTAACAATTATTATTTTAATAGCTTAGTATTCTATGGCCAAAAAAAGGTATGTATAAAGGCTTTAGGCCGCCCTACAAGTTATTGTAGACCCAGTTTAATATGTAACTTCATTGTATACAATACATGTAGTAGGGGGTCCCTGCTCTCTCGCTCTCTCAGTTGAGGGGTCCTTGGCTTAAAAAACGTTGAAGACCCCTGGTCTAAACCATCTGAGGTAGACTGACCACGAGTTTCTGCTCCTATAGAAGAAATCAACCTTCAATTCTTGATTGTTGTGGCTCTTAAATGCCTGCGCTGCCCTCTGGTGCTCTGAAATGTACTTTACAGGCAACAGAAGCATCGCTGCATGTGATGCTAGTTAACACTACACTTGGCAAACGTTACCCCTAATCTCCACCAGGCGCGTCTGCGCTGCGTTCCAGAGGCGCCACGACCCCCACGAGCAATTGCTGCCATTCAAGTCCATACTTTAAAGAAAAAGAGAAGGCCTGGAGTTAAATTACTGTAGTGCTTGGAGTGGAAGGTCGATACTACCTTAATAAACACATGATTGTTCTGGAAAGTTCTTGTAGAGACAATAAAATCTGCGAGTTGGGCAGCAAGACGCTCTGCTTCTGAGACGCTCCCGGTGTGGTATGGCGCACAACACCGACGGCATGCAATGCTGCGTTTAATGTTGCTGTAACGTCTTCTGTCTAGTGGTTGTTTAACAGCAGCTGTCTGCTGAAATACGTTCTTGTTATTACATTTTAAATAAATGATTTAAATTTAGCTATTACCAACAACAACAATCATCTTGTGCTCTTCTTTTTTTTAAAGGAACACGCCGACTTATTGGGACTTTGTCTTATTCCCCGTGTCCCCCAGAGTTAGATAAGTCCAGACATACCCTTCTCATCTCGGTGCGTGTCGTAACTATGTATACGGTTAGAAGATGGCTGTGTGTCATGTGACCTTGTTATTTGTACACGCTGTGAATATACAAATCACAACATGGAAATAGGAACATGTTGCCGTTATTTTGTCACTTATTGGGAGCAGTAGGCTAGATGGAGCCGGTTACCTCCAGGATCTGTGCTAAGCTAGGCTAGATGGAGCCGGTTACCTCCAGGATCTGGTCTAAGCTAGGCTAGATGGAGCCGGTTACCTCCAGGATCTGTGCTAAGCTAGGCTAGATGGAGCCGGTTACCTCCAGGATCTGGGCTAAGCTAGGCTAGATGGAGCCGGTTACCTCTAGGATCTGGTCTAAGCTAGGCTAGATGGAGCCGGTTACCTCCAGGATCTGTGCTAAGCTAGGCTAGATGGAGCCGGTTACCTCCAGGATCTGGTCTAAGCTAGGCTAGATGGAGCCAGTTACCTCCAGGATCTGTGCTAAGCTAGGCTAGATGGAGCCGGTTACCTCCAGGATCTGTGCTAAGCTAGGCTAGATGGAGCCGGTTACCTCCAGGATCTGGTCTAAGCTAGGCTACCGGTGGAGCCGTCAGACTGAGTTACGACACGCATGGAGATGAGAAGGGTATGTATGGACTTATCTAACCCTGGGGGATACAGTGAATAAGACAAAGTCCCAATAAGTCTGCGTGTTCCTTTAATTATCAGTTAAGGCCCTGTTTAGACACAGGCAACATTTTAAAAGTATTGTTTTAGCACCGATATTTGAAAAAAAAAAATATATATACCCAACCCTAGTAAATATTCAGACAGGTACCTGGCAGCTGAGCAGCATTTAATGTCCTAAACTTCATGTGCTAACTGCAGCCAGAGATGTCGAAGGCCAGGAAGGAGGTGGTGATGGAGGCATTTCGGAAGCTGGATAAGACAGGTGACGGGGTGATCACCATCGAAGACCTGCACGGGGTTTATAACGTCAAGCACCACCCCAAGTATCAGAACGGGGAGTGGACAGAGGATCAAATCTTCAGGAAGTTCCTGGACAACTTTGACTCTCCGTATGACAAAGATGGAAAGGTAATGAACTCTCTGGTAGCACTTTATAATAACCATCATTAACAAAAGCATTCTCATGAACCGATTCATAACATATCGTAAGAAAAGTTAAGCACAACAATTTGTGTGTATCCTATGAAATTAGGCGACCACCAGCTGTCCATGTAACAGTTAAGTTCAGCGGTCGTTACAGTTAAATTTGGCCAGGAAAAAGTCACTTCTTCAGGACATGAACACCTGTTTCCTGGGTGAAAGTCTTGTGTTTTCTCCTTAACTTCTTCAGGACATGAACACGTGTTTCCTGGGTGAAAGTCTTGTGTTTTCTCCTTAACTTCGTCAGGACATGAACACCTGTTTCCTGGGTTAAAGTCTTGTGTTTTCTCCTTAACTTCGTCAGGACATGAACACCTGTTTCCTGGGTAACTTCGTCCTTCTGTTTTCTCCTAAACTGTGTTTTCTCCTAAACTTCTTCCAGGACATGATTGTTGTCTGGAGCGTCAGCTAAATGACGTGTAATGTAATGTAAAACTTCCCCCCCGACCTCCTCCCTACGAGGATCTTCACGCCGTTATACAGCAGCAGTCAACGTGCTGCTGACTAATAAATACCAGGAATACATACAGATTGCAGTGCTTTACTTTTCACAATAATATGTACGAATGCCTGAATGTTTACAGTTTGTGTAATTATTGATATAAATGTATATTGATGCTGACATTACTCTCTGAAGGTGACCAAGGAGGAGTTTATGAATTATTATGCTGGTGTGAGTGCGTCCATCGATACAGATGTCTACTTTATTGTGATGATGAGAAATGCCTGGAAACTGTGACTTAGCGTCCTACTGGTAAACAAGCTCATTGTTCGGGCGGCGGAGGTTTCCGTTTCATGGTGTTTTCTGTTTCTCCCCACAGAGACGGCTCACTGTTGACTCTGGAGATATTCTGAAAAGTATAATGTATGGTTTTTACTTTTTTTTAACCCTCCTGTTGTCCTCGGGGTCAAATTTGACCCATTTTCAAAAAGTTTCTATATCAGAATTTTGGGTTTCTTTCAACCAAATTGTCAAAAAAAATAACATTGATGGTTGCCTACAATGCTCCTCAAAAGTTAAATAACTGATCAGTTCACTACTTTCATTGAATTTGGGTGTTTTATTAAATTTTATAGCATTTGAAGAAGAAAACAAATTGATTAAAGAACACTGAAGAAAGTGACAGAAATGTATTGAAAAAAAACAACAAAAACACAGAAAAAATGTACCCCTACAGGGACATGTACCCCCTGCAGTCCTTTAAAGTACCCCTAGGGGGACACATTACCCCTGCAGTCCTCCAAAGTACCCCTACAGGGACATGTACCCCCTGCAGTCCTCCCTGCAGTCCTCCAGAGTACCCCTAGGGGGACACGTACCCCTGCAGTCCTCCAGAGTACCCCTAGGGGTACATGTACCCCCATTTGAGAAACACTGGTCTGCGGGAAGACAACACAAGGGTTAAATATACAACAAAGCGGAAAAACATATTGAATTTGTCAAAATAAAGTCAAAGAACCATACAAGATACAAACCTCAGTAGTAAAATAGTTTTCTGTCTGATTGTTGACTTTTCACTCGTTCGTTCAATCAAAACCCAAATCATCCTTTTCCATTTCAGTTTCTGGACTCAGACACACTCCTCACCAACCTGGTCTCACAGAATTCCGTGAAATGAACACGGACCGTTAAGTTAAGCGGGACGCTTGGGTTTAGGAAAAGAATAACGGGACATGGGACAACAACGGGATGGTTGGGTTTAGGAAAAGAATAACGGGACGTAGGACAACAACGGGACGGTTGGGTTTAGGAAAAGAATAACGGGACATGGGACAACAACGGGACGGTTGGGTTTAGGAAAAGAATAACGGGACATGGGACAACAACGGGATGGTTGGGTTTAGGAAAAGAATAACGGGACATGGGACAACAACGGGACGCTTGGGTTTAGGAAAAGAATAACGGGACATGGGACAACAACGGGATGGTTGGGTTTAGGAAAAGAATAACGGGACATGGGACAACAACGGGATGGTTGGGTTTAGGAAAAGGATAACGGGACATGGGACAACGGGACGCTTGGGTTTAGGAAAAGGATAACGGGACATGGGGCAACAACGGGACGGTTGGGTTTAGGAAAAGAATAACGGGACATGGGGCAACAATGGGACGGTTGGGTTTAGGAAAAGAATAACGGGACATGGGACAACAACGGGACGGTTAGGTTTAGGAAAAGAAGAAGGCGACGGTTGGGTTTAGGAAAAGAATAATGGGACATGGGACAACAACGGGACGGTTAGGTTTAGGAAAAGAAGAAGGCGACGCTTGGGTTTAGGAAAAGAATAACGGGACATGGGACAACAACGGGACTCTTGGGTTTAGGAAAAGGATAACGGGACATGGGACAACAACGGGACGCTTGGGTTTAGGAAAAGGATAACGGGACATGGGACAACAACGGGACGGTTGGGTTTAGGAAAAGAATAAGGGGACATGGGGCAACAACGGGACGGTTGGGTTTAGGAAAAGAATAACGGGACATGGGGCAACAACGGGACGGTTGGGTTTAGGAAAAGAATAACGGGACATGGGACAACAACGGGACGGTTAGGTTTAGGAAAAGAAGAAGGCGACGGTTGGGTTTAGGAAAAGAATAATGGGACATGGGACAACAACGGGACGGTTAGGTTTAGGAAAAGAAGAAGGCGACGGTTGGGTTTAGGAAAGGTGACATGCAAGACCCGATCCCCGGTCTCCTGGGTGAAAGTCCTGTGTTGTTTGACCCATCCACACCCCCGACCAACCTCCCTACGCATATTTTCGGGCTGTCATAATACTCGCTACCGTTGTCCCTCTTAATGCTACGTCATCTTCTCATTGACTAACTAACAGTTCGTGATCATTTCACGGAATTCTGTGAGACCAGGCTGGAAACTCCACATGCTGTTTCCATCCAAATATGAAGCTCATTTTTTATTTATTTTTGGGTTACAATATCTGTCTCATAATTCCACTGTTAGTGTATTGTCCCTAACAGACTTAGTACTTTGTATTCCTTCAAAAAAGTGAAGTTACACCAGTGGTGGAAGAAGTATTCCTTTACTTCAGTAAACATACTAATACCACACTGTAAAAATACAGTCAAAGTCCTGCATTGATACATATAAACTACACGTGTTTTGTGTGCAGAAATCTTAATGTCTAAAATAACTAGTAACTAAAGCTGTCAGATGAATGTAGTGGAGTAAAAAGTACAATATTTCCCTCTGAAATGTAGTGGAGTAGAAGTAGAAAGTAAGTAAGTACAAGTACCTCAAATTTCTACTTAAGTACAGTACCTCAGTAAATGTGCTTAGTTACATTCCACCACTTAGTTACACATGTAAGACTGAAATAAATAGAAATAAATTAAGTGAAATTTGGAGTGATATTGATTACTTTCACACAGTTTGTGTAACAAGTTAATCTCAGTAACTTCTTACACAAACTGTGTAAGATGTTACTGATGTTTCACGGAAAATCTACAGATTCTCTTAGAAATTATATATAAATAAAATGGACTTGACTTTTGGCTCACTTGGATGGAAACAGCAGTCGTCTGATTAATTAACGGACCTTTTGTCTGCTCTTTACTTCCTAGTAAAACTCTGATTCACTTTGATCTTTGTCATGCTGCGACTCACTCGACAGTAAAATCTTTCTTCTAACCAACAGGTGACCAAAGAAGAGTTTGTCAACTATTACAGCGGAGTCAGCGCCTCCATCGACAGTGACGTCTACTTTATTCTTATGATGAAAAATGCCTGGAAGCTCTGACTCGCGTCAAAGGATGAGAAAAACAAACTGGCATTAACTGTGAGCGTCAAGGAAAATTCCAAGAAAACAGATAAAATGCCTTTATTATATCTGTCAAATCCAGACTAGAATAAGATATTTTTTTTAAATGGGAGTGTGCCTATGTTCCCACAGCCCTATGTTCCCACATTTCTAAGATTTTGTTTCTTCAAAATTAGGCCCTATGTTCCCACATTTCCTTTTTTATAAATTTGTATCAGATTTTATCTCCCTTTCTCCCAATCTCAATAACACCCAACCTATTATCCACTAGCAATGGACTACAGATGGAATGTAACCCTAACCCTAACATAGGGCCTAATTTCAAGTGAAAAGAAATTATTAGAAATCTGGGAACATAGAGCTGTGGGAACATAGGGCTGTGGGAACATAGGGCTGTGGGAACATAGAGCTGTGGGAACATTGGGCTGTGGGAACATAGAGCTGTGGGAACATTGGGCTGTGGGAACATAGGGCTGTGGGAACATAGAGCTGTGGGAACATAGAGCTAACCCCCAACAAAAGTGTAAAGAGGAGATTTTTGGGTACCCAGAGAACCATTTTCATTCACATAACTGGAGGTCAGAGGTCAACAGACCCCTTTGCAAAATGTTTTTCTCTCAACAAAATGTAGCCTAACTTTGGAGCATTATTTAGCCACCTTCCCAACAAGCTTGCATTTATTTATTTTATTTATATAGATTTAGTTATTAGGACAATGCACATTAATCAACGTTTCTGTAAATGGCTAATTTACTAAAAGGTAAAATGCCTTCATCCAACTTTCTGAAGAAGGCTGAAAGCCAAACAGGTTGAAGTGATGTTATTAATCTTATTCTAGTTTGAATGTGTCAGATGTAGTAAAGGCATTTTACTTTTTCTTTGTAAAAATGAATGCCTTGGAGTTTTTCTTGTTGCTCATTGGATTTGTTCGTGCCAAAAAGCACCGTCGTATTTTCACAAAGACTAGTTCCAAGAAGCTCTCCAGTTCTTTGGTTTTTCATTGTCATTACCTGTGTTGTAGGAAACTGTACATTGCTTTAAATGGGGAACTATGCAGTTTATTTTTTATCTTAATGTACCTTAACTGAACAGCTTCTCAGTCATTTGAATGGTTATATGACTTTTTTCTGATTGAATGGTGGTCGTCTCGCTCCCCCCTAGCGCATGTGATCTGAAAAACCACCCTTGCAACTTTTGGCCGGTGAGCCGGCGGCCTCAGCGTCAGGAAGTACGGCGTGATATCAGGTCTCGCCGTGTAACGAATCGCTTCACGGCACTGCACACATACGGCCGTTCAGGAACCGGCTAACGAGGTAGAGATGGAGTTTTTCACACTATCGTCACGGCTGAGCCGGCAAAAAAGAAGCAGAAAGCTAGGAAAGCATTGTGGGAGGAAGAGAGGAAGAGGAAACGGCAGACTGACGAGAGAGGAGTCAGACACGAGGAAACATAGGAGCTGTGGGGGGGGGGGGGGGGGGGGCTCTATAGAGAAACCTGCCAGCACCAAGACAGGAAACACACAAGACCTGGACTACACTGCACAGTGCCCCTTTAAATTTGTTGAGTTAATACGATCAAGCTCTTTCTACCAGCTGTAATTAATCCTGTACTTTCAGAAATGAATTCTTCAAATAAATGTACAATCATAGTTTAGAGAGATAGAGATAGAGAGATTTTGATCATTTTGCATCATGCCGTCTGTTTTTAAACATTGAAAATGACCTTAATTTTGTAGGTGAACACAAGGCAACAGTTTGACTTAACAACTATTATATTTTATTGTACGATGATATGCAGCACAATACGCTTTGTTAAAATAAAAACATTGGTACAATCAGACTTTACCGTGTAGTTTACAGAGTATTTAGTACAGTTGAGTCTGGAGAAAAATAAGCGTACATTCTGGAAACATGAGGTGTAGGTTGTGTTGAATATATTAAGAAGCAGCATTGTGTCAGAAACAGCAGGGTCATGTTGCTGGAGCCACTGATGTAGTCAAGACCACCTAATCCGAGACCAAGTCATCACCGAGACCAGAGTGTATCCAGACAAGACCAGTGTGAGTTCCACACTGCACAATAAATGTGAAAAATGCTAACCATAGGTGGTCTGTCTATCAGCAGACCAAGCTCCATGTTTAATGATTGAACATCAGTCTGGGGAGTCTGCTCTGTATTCTCTCTGCACAAGAGGCGGGACCAACGGGCGTAGATCACATGACTCTGTACGCCATTGAATAGTCCTTCAACCAATCAGAGCAGCGATCCGGGTGACGTAGCAGCGACAGCAGCATCAACGGGTCGCTGCGCTTTGGTGGCCGCCGTGTTGAATGTAAACAAGAAGCTGCTTGGTCGCTTCTCTATCGTCATCGTGTTAAACCGGCCAATAGCGCGCCAGGTGGATAAGCCAGTTTGTGATTGGTTCCTGCAAATTTGTAACGGAAGCAGGAGAGATAAACGTACAGGTTTCCAGTCTGAGCTGCTGGGAGACATCACATCACCAGCAGATCAGACTGGTTTAACCAGACTAAACCATAGGCACTTTTCAAATTGATCTGAAAGATCCCGGCCGTCTCAGGCAGCGTAACTTTGCAGAATTTACACACTCTTGAGTGCTTTCTTTTACATGTTTTTTTTGCAAATGAACTCCTTGTTGTTTAGTTAGCCAGAAGCTTCTTCTCCTGTCTCCTGCATTCACTCTCTTGGGAGTGAGAGGAAGTTAACAGGATCACATTTCAAATTGGTAACGAGTCAAGCTATTTGTTGCATTTGGAGAAGGGAGTTTAGCATCCAATCACATTGGGAAAGGGAGTTTCTCCTCGTCACTGTGGCACTAAACGCTTGCTCTTGGGGGAATTACTGGAATTGTTGGGTCTTTGTAAATTATAGAGTGTGGTCTAGACCTACTCTATCTGTAAAGTGTCTTGAGATAACTGTTATTATGATTTGATACTATAAATAAAATGTAATTGAAATTGAACTGAATTGAATGAATGATGTCAATACACAACTCATTTAGTGATATTCCTGCAGTTATGGTCTTGAAATAAAATCCAGAGTACTTTTTATCTGAAAACCGAGATAAGACCGAGGACAAAAGCGGCCAATTCCGAGACCTTCAAAAAGTGGTGTTGAGACCAAGACCGGTCTCGGGTACTACAACACTGGCAGAAGCAACACACCCACATCTCACCTTATGATCGAACATGAACTGTGATTTAGAGCTGTCGGTCAGAAAAGGCTGAGTGCTTTATGACAACGAGAAGCGCCTGTTCCACCCACGTGATGAAATCAGACAACAGGTGTAGACTCTAACAGTTTCAGTGCAGATATGAGCAGCTTTCTTTTAAAGGACCTCGCTGGTGTTTATGTATATTTCAGCTCAAATCAGTATACAGACAGGTGACAACTGAAAAAGAAATGAAAGACCTCAACAAACGGTTTCTATCTTTGACAGAAGAGCTCTGAACTCTTGTTCAAGGTAACCTGGTAAGGTTACCTGGCTGGTAAGAGCCAATGAGGTTTAACCATGTATCAGCTCCCTTAAATAGCTCACGTTACTGTATTGTGTCAACATTTTGGATGTGGAGTTTTCTTTTGCAGGGTGCAAAAGTTCCACCAAAACAAGTTCCTTCCTGAGACTATTTAGCAGAGCCACCGTCGCTGCGTCTGGAGCTCAGCGCCACCCAGGACCGTTGTGATTGGTTTAAAGAAATGCTAAAAACCCAGACAGTTTTTTCTCCTATCCAGGAGTGTAGCTCCTGTAGCCGGGGACCGCCCATTTCTCTGACACTCCAATGTTCCGACCTCTCAATAACCCGAAAAATTCCCTTTGGTCCTACAACCCACTAGTCCAATGTCCCCCACTATGGCCACGCCAAGACCCGCCCTATGAAGCAGCTTGATTGGTTGGGGTTAGGCATGTGACCTTTAGTGGTTAAGGTTAGGATAGCCGATTGGTCAGGAGATAGGACCTGAACAAATGGGGTTACGGTACCTTGTGTAAGTATGGACGCCTGGCCAATAAATGATATTGAAGGGCGGTTCTTGGCATGGCCATAGTGGGATTCGTAATATCGGGGGTAGACGTCAGACTAGTGGGCTGTAGGACCAAAGGGAATTTTTTGGGTTATTGAGAGATCAGAACAATGGAGCGTCTGAGAAATGACATGGCACCCTGAAGCCAGTCCTTCCTTTGCAGTGCTGTGGAGATAGAGCTGGTAATGCCAGACTATCTAAACACCAAGTCTTCAGATTGAGATTTACTTTCATTTGTCACCTATCTGTATGAATCCAAAGCATGATGTAAGTTGTTAGACCACCTTCCAGGCTACCAACATAACAGCTAGATAGGTAATTCTCTTCAGCTAAAAGATGGTTTTAGCCTGGAAGGTAGTATGCTCTGGAAACATCTTTCTGGGATTTATAGTAAAACATGCAGAAACACAGGTACGATCTACTAAAGTTCCTCCAACACCAGGCGACTGTAAGAGGAGATATGTCAGTATACCCTGTATAAGATATGATGAATATGTACTTATATGATCATATGGCATCAAAAGCAACAACAACTGAAAAAGCTACATTTGAAATGTCTGGGTTTACACACATTTTGCAAACTGCTACATTCTGCATCAAGTGAACGTTCAAAGTAAAAACTTTTACACACTGGGAAAGTTTCATGTGGTGATAAAGTGGCCACTTTTTCAGCGCTTTTGCACCACAAATAAACAACACTGGCTGGGCCGGGTCATCCTCCACCCTCTCTCTCGGCAAAAAATGTTCACATCCTGTTGCAAAAACACAAGATGGCGACAGCGGTATCGCCACAATTGAGGCTTCAAAACCAAGGGGGTAAGCTTCTCTCCACAACACGAAGCCGCGATGGCGCCATTTTAATGCTACCAAGCACTCACCCCCCCGTTAGCATTCCATTGACTGCCATTCATTTTGGCGTCACTTTCACAGCCAATAACTTTACATCTGAAGCGTTTAAAGACTTCATTTGTCCGTTGTTTATTTCTAAAGAAACACGACAATGTATAAAAGGCTCCGTTACCTTGTACCTCACGTTATGGCTCCGTAGCAGACGTTTTTATAAAAATAGGCTAACGGTTGGGTCATAACCACGAGACTTACTGTCTCATAGTAGAGGAATTACCGTACAGTACAGGAGAAGCTCGCAGGCAGTTTGGACTTACATCAGCTGTTTAGTTTAATTACTAATGTTAACTATCATTTTAGTTATCAATAACTAGCCTGTGCCTATGTTATCTCCTTACATATACCTACGCTCTCCGTCTCTGATAGATTGGGAATGATTGAGATTTCTCTTGGCACAGCTACCAGAAGACTTACAACGTTCAGACACGTTGCTCACGTCACATCTACGTCATCAAGCTCAGTTTGAGGCTGCGCAGTAACGCTCAGCCATCACCGGGAAAGTGCTTCTAATAGACTTCACTGGTCTCCGTCCAGAGCAACGGGATCTGCTGGTCCACTTCTTTAACTGGCTATGTTCAAAACGGCAGTCCACAAACCAATGGGTGACGTCACAGATGCTAGGTCCATTTTTTTTCAGGAAAAGTCCGGCCCCTTCCTATGTCCACCATGGGACTTAATTTCATAAAAACTGTGTCCGGTAGTGAACTTGGAGAGACATATACTATTTAAATCCTCTTTGAATTGAGCCATGAAATACACATATGATGTTTATCAGTTTAAAAGATAATTTATCAAGTGAAGAAAGTCTCAGTTTGTCGTAGATTAAACATTGTCTAAATAAAGTCCCATTGTGGACACAGGAAGAGGCAGGGCTTCACCTTTCTATCATTGTGTGTCACCTCCTGATTGGAAACATTCTCAGAAGTTCTATTTGTTTGTCTATCAATGTTCCTCTTCCTGACCTACTTGATCTATAGGTAGATAGAAACTGAACCTGGTGACGGTGGTTGTGTCCATTTCGTTTAAATATTTTTGTCCCATTTTCAAATTTGTTGCAAGACCTTTTTTTTTCTTACTTTCTTTTTTAGCCATTCAATTATTTTGTGTCCTCTCCTGACTGGAAACATTCTCAGCAGTGTGATAAAGACCCGGTTCCTCCTTCTCCTCCTGAACTACTTGATCTGATAGAAACTGGACATGGTGACATACTCGTGTCCTCCGTCAGGCGGAGTGTGAGCTCTCTCCCCAGGGGACGGACCGTTGCTCTGGACGTTGTCATCTCCATGTAGGCTGTCCTCTCCGTGGAGGCTGTCTTCTCCGTGGATGCTGTCCTCTCCATGGATGCTGTCCTCTCTGTGAAGGCTGCCCTCTCCGTGAAGGCTGCCCTCTCCGTGAAGGCTGCCCTCTCCGTGGACGGAGCCCCGGCTCAGCAGGGCGGACAGCTCCAGCTCCTCTGTGTCGACGCTGGAAGCGCTCTGGGAGCAGTCGGAGCTCTGGGTGGAGCAGGGAGCGTCCGACTGGGCACCGCTGGCAGAAGAATCTGTTTCACACGGCTGCTCCGCTGCTCTCTCCAATTTAAGGGCACTGAACACCTCTGGTTTCAAGTTCAACAGGAGGCCCTGCAAACACAGAAACAAATTAAATTTGGTTATTCAAATCAATTCAATTCAGTATATTAAAGAAGGGGACAGTGCAAATTAATAAAACATGATTATACATGTGTTAAAAATACCAGAATTAGCTAAAAGACGTCCCGTCAGAGCACTTAGGTTCATTACTCATCCCCTTACACAGCTACGTCCTATCGGTTCGTACAGAGCTAATTCCCGTCCGTTCGTACACAGCTACGTCCTATCGGTTCTTACACAGCTACGTCCTATCGGTTCGTACATAGCTAATTCCCGTCCGTTCGTATAGAGCTACGTCCTATCGGTTCGTACAGAGCTACGTCCTATCGGTTCCTACACAGCTAATTCCCGTCCGTTCGTACACAGCTACGTCCTATCGGTGCTTACACAGCTACGTCCTATCGGTGCTTACACAGCTACGTCCTATCGGTTCTTACACAGCTACGTCCTATCGGTGCTTACACAGCTACGTCCTATCGGTGCTTACACAGCTACGTCCTATCGGTTCTTACACAGCTACGTCCTATCGGTTCTTACACAGCTACGTCCTATCGGTTCGTACAGAGCTACGTCCTATCGGTGCTTACACAGCTACGTCCTATCGGTGCTTACACAGCTACGTCCTATCGGTTCTTACACAGCTACGTCCTATCGGTTCTTACACAGCTACGTCCTATCGGTGCTTACACAGCTACGTCCTATCGGTTCTTACACAGCTACGTCCTATCGGTTCTTACACAGCTACTTCCTATCGGTTTGTACAGAGCTACGTCCTATCGGTTCCTACACAGCTAATTCCCATCCGTTCCTACACAGCTACGTCCTATCGGTTCTTACACAGCTACGTCCTATCGGTTCGTACAGAGCTACGTCCTATCGGTTCTTACACAGCTACGTCCTATCGGTTCTTACAGAGCTACGTCCTATCGGTTCTTACACAGCTACGTCCTATCGGTTCTTACACAGCTACGTCCTATCGGTTCTTACACAGCTACGTCCTATCGGTTCTAACCGAGCTACGTCACATTGGTTAGGGGACAATTAAAAAAAGGGTGATTGGTGTCCCATTGCTATGTGCTGGGTAAAACCGCAGTTAGGGTTAGCGAAAGATGGTGGCGGGGTTAAGGGAATGTACGTTTACGGGACATGAACCCTGGTCTCCTGATCTTTTGGTTTGGAGGACTGGTTGTGTTTTTGTGACAGCTTCAAAGTAAAGGGACTCACTTTATCGGGCTTGCAGATGTGCACCAGAGTGTGTTTGGGGTGAGGAATGCTCGGCCACACACAGGTGAATATTCTGTGAAGGAAAGAGAAAATAAATATTAATATTAGGGCTGTCAATAATTAAAAAAATGTGATCGAATTAATTACAGACTCTGTGATTAATTAATCTAAATTAATCGCATACATCATTTTTGCTTTGAAAGTATTTTAAATATTTCAATTCAAATGAATAATCATCATTAGTGACATTAAAGTTAAAAAATTATTATTTTCACTGTTCAAATATATATATATATATATATATATATATATATATATATATATTTATATATATATAAAACAATCAACAATATGACCTAATATGCTGAGGAAATAAATTCAAAAGGGTATTTTACAACTACAATGCACCGCAAGGCTGTAGATTACCAGCTTCATTGAACGCACCGTCTCTCGTCTGTGTTCCGACAGAAACAGTCAAACTTTAGCGTTAGCTGTTTAATCAGCTACTAGCTAGCAGAAGGCTAACGTTACCTGCTGTTGAGTTGTTAAGCTGTTAACTAGCCAGCAATGTTTCTGTTCTGCGCACTCTGTTCTCTTAATAGGCTACATCTATATATATATATATATATATATATATATATATATATATATATATATATATATATATATATATATATATATATATATGGCTACATCCATGCTCTCCCACCTTCATATAACAGTTGTATAGTGTTTAGAACGGCTCCGGGTGAAAGGTCGATATGGAATGGATTAATTGCGATTCATTTTTTTAACGCACTCATTTTTCTCAGATTAATTAATCAAAATTAACGCATTATTTCGACAGCCCTAATTAATATATATGACACATCTGAATTAGGGCTGGAATTAATGATTATTTTCTTGATCAATTGGTTGGTCTCTATAAAATGTCAAATAGCGAAAAATGTTCACCTCACCTCCTCAAAGTCAAAGCTGACATCTTTGAATGTCTTTTTTTTATTATCTTTAAGTCCTAAACTTAAAGATAATAATTGAATGTGATATGAAACAGAAAAGAGCAGATTTGAGAGGCTGAAAACAGCATGTTCTGACACAAAAAAAACGATTAATCGATTATCAAAATAGTTGCTGATTATTTTTCTGTCGATCGACTAATCGATTCAGTTCTAGTCTAATTGCGCTGAAGAAAGCCGGTGATGTCATACTTGTTTTTCAGGAAGAAAATGACACTTGAAGGCACAATCACCAGAACGATGAGACACACAATCAGTTTTTCATCCGGCGGTTGTGGGATGTTTTCTCCTGTAAAAGAAACCACAGGAAAGAGTTAAAGGTGCCCTGCCACACAAAACCGTTTTTACTTGCATTTTTTAAAATCTGTTAGGTCCGTATGTGTTAGGGGTGTACGATTCACAAAATGTCACGATTTGATTCAATATCGATTTTTGATTCAAAAACGATTCTCGATTCAAAAAAGATTCACATTATGTAAATGTAGTTACTTTTCCCATGTATGTATGTATGTATGTATGCATGTATGTGTATATATATATATATATATATATATATATATATATATATATATATATATATATATATATATATATATCTTATACATCCCTAAGTACATTCATGTGGATTTTTTATTTAGTTTATTTAGTATCTTTTAATGTCCATATTATTCATGTGGATTTGTTTGTTATTTGTTACTTTAACATCCTGTTATGATGTATGTAAGGAGACATGACTACCATTTGACAAAAATGAAATCACACTGAAACCATGCAGGAACTCATAGTGCACCTTAAATTAAGTAACTTTTAAATTACCTACTTTTTAATTTATACTGGTAATTTAACTTGTACTTAAGTAAAAGTTCATCCAAGTAATAGTACTTTTACTTAAGTTAGGTAAAGTATTGTACTCTTTCCACCTCTTGTGTGCGGGCAGACTTGATTTCTTGGTGTCCTTCCTTAAGAAAATGTGAAATTTTTCAAGTTAGGTAGTCAAGCATGTGGGTTTTTGTATCTCTTTGTAGTCATGTTGTGTCTCTTTTTGGTCCTTTGTGTTTTCTTTGGGGTTGTTTTGGGTCTCCGTGGTCATTTGGCGTCTCTTTGTAGTCGCTTTGGGTCCCATTTTGGTAGTTTAGCGTCTCTTTTTCATATCATCTTGGACTGTTATTATTCCATATCTGTGTCTAAAACTTTTGGTAAAGCTAAAGCATATCATACATAAATAATAACTAAGCTTAAAGACAAAACGTAAAGCTGACTACATCATTAGATCTGAGAAAAGTCTTTTAGTTACATTCATTTGGCTCGGGTGCTGCACCTAAAAAGGCTCGGGTACTGCACCTAAATCTCATAATGCCGAGGGAAACCGTGACTCATCTCACCTGGGGGAGTGAAGAATGTGAACGTTTGACTCCAGTCGCTCCAGGTTCCCTGCAGACCGCCCACCGGCAGCGCTCGCACTTTGACGTGATACTCAGTTTGTTTCTGGAGGAAGTCCATGTCGATCAGCAGAGTTTCTGAGGTGATGTTCTGAATCTGAAGTCAAACAGGAAAACACTTTCAACAATTCAATCAGCGCTGAACATCTTTCATCAAAACCTTCTGAGGTCTAAGGACATTTTCACAAATTCACCTTTTAAGGCTATTTTTATATTTATTAAGAGGCACTATGCAGTTGAGTCCATTTCTTGTGTGTTTCCTGTCTTGTTGCTGACAGGTTTCTACAGCTTCAGAATAGATATTTGGCAGCTATCTTTAATGTCTTCATCTGTCCTGAAACAAAGGCCTAAAATGCCCCCAAAAAATAATCTAAAAAATAAATAAATACTGGAAATAATAACAGAAGCAACACTAATTAGAGTGGTTACGATTGTGCTGGCCCCGGTCCAGATGTGCAGCTGGAAGAGTTGGTTTTCTAGTTTCAGGTAGTCTCTGTAGTACGGAGTCTGAACAAGGATTGTGGCCTGGTTTGCCTCCGTGTTGAAAGTGACGTTCTTCACCTGAGGACTTCTTGGTTTAACTGCAGGGACACAACAAAGGTTCAAGGTATTCTTATTATCTCCGAAGGGCAATTCAGTTTACAGCCAGCTGTAGGCTACGTACTGTACATAGACAGCAAGCACACCAAAAAACACAACAAAATACATTACAAGAGTTACATTTTAAGAAAGTAATTCACAATGCAAATGGCAGCTGGAATAAATTACTTTTTGAACCTATTCGTTCTGCACTGCAGAATATTGCATCTGCGCCCTGATGGTAGCAACATCATCTCACACTCCAGGGGAAGGCTCGGATCGGCCGAGATCGACTGCGTGAGCACAAGTTTTAGAAGGTCAAGGTATAAACGCTGGGGTGATCCAACACATAACTCCCATCACGTAAAATACGCTTGGTCAGGTGCCATTGTCATTGTTATTGACGCTAAAAGTCTCCTTTAGCGTCACGTAACGCGCTTTATCTAAACGCGCTTGGTCGGGACTATTGGCGTCCCTTTAGACGCTGTTATGTTTAGGAAAAGGCCGTGGGTGGGCTTACATTTCCGTGACACATGGGAAGAACGGGACGGTTGAGTTTAGGAAACGTGACACGCGGGACACGATCCGCGTTCTCCTGGGTGAAAGTCCTGTGTTGCTTGACCCCCCCACCCCCCCAGCCAACCTTCCTACGCGGAGTTTCGGCCTTTCATACTACTCACTAAGAACAGACTACAGCGTATTGTGCGCGCAGCAGAGAGGCTGACTGGAAAGAGGCAGCTGTCAATCAGTGACCTGTATGAGGCCAGAGTCAGGAAGAGGGCAGCTAAAGTCTCTGCTGATCGGTCCCATCCAGCAAAAGAGAGATAGACAAAGAGGAAGCAGACGTGTAGATGTGACCGGAGCAGAGTTATTCATGTTACAACGGCGGCCCCGGAGGTAACGAGTCTCCGCTGGTTTTCTGATCACGGTCAGAAACGAAGCGAGCGGTGAAGGTTAACACGTTGAACATTTTAACAGGTTATTAACGTGCGCTTGTTGCCCCGTGTGCGCTGATGACCTCATCTGTTTACATTTCTGAATGCCTTCCTACAGTTGCTTAATAAAAACTTTACACACACATAAGTACATGTGTCATTAGTATGAGAACAAAAATGAGATTTTAACAGTGTCGGGCTCTTGATGCCTGTTGGGCTTGGGCCGGGTTCGGTCACGGTTCTGTCGGACGCAGGCCTGGCTTGGACAGAAAGATTTGGCCCGATCCGGACTCTAATGTCCACCATTTGAGACTAAAATGAAATCACACTGAAACCATGCAGGAACTCATAGTGCACCTTTAAATAATGTTTGCTTCCTCTCATTTGGAAATATATGATTGCTGTAGATTTTGTTTGTGGTTTTCTTGACTGTGCTGAAATGTACATGTTCTAAATTACCAAGTGATTAAACCTCTTTGTGTAACATGAGTGAAGGCAAAGCTGCAGGACCTTACCGATGTACTTCAGGTTTACGGTGGTGGTAACGGTTCCTCCTCTCTGCAGGTGGACGGTCACATTCACAGATACAATCGGAGTCCGACCTCTGAAGAAAACCACATCTCCGCCATCACTCAAACACTTGTTCTTGTTCTCAGAGTAGTCCGTGAAGCTGTGAACACAAGAGTCCGTCACTCACTGAACCATTGCCATAAGCGTAGATTTCTGTACTGTATTTAGAAGATGTAGATTTGTCTGCCTCAAAAAATATTACGTTTTCCACCTCCAAAAATGTGATTGGTTTTGGGAAATTCAAAAATTTCTCCCCTGTTTTTGTCGCTTTGTTTGACATTTGTCACTTTTTTTTTCAATGTTTTCAGAAGTTAACTGAGCAGCTTTGTATTGTCCTAACAGTAAATGTTCTGCAGTTTAACTGTAGCTACACTAGGAATGCACTGACTAGGATTAGGAATCAGCTGAATCCTGAATCCACTGGTTAAGATTCTGCTGAGTCCTGAATCCACTGGTTAAGATTCTGCTGAGTCCTGAATCCACTGGTTAAGATTCTGCTGAGTCGTCCTCCCGTCCTCAGTCCATGAACCCAGTAAACTCATTAATGGAGTAACCAGTGACTGTCCTTCCTTTGCCGTACCTGAAGTTGCTGCATTCTGGCTGCTGTCTGTAGATTCCTTCACGCACAAATCGTATTCTTTCAGATCTTTCATACCAGATGTTGTAACAGCGGCCATGTTGTGTGTTGTTTAGGCTCCGCGCCACCACGAGACAAATCAGCATTGCACATTGAATGTGTAGCGTGACTTGAACGGCCTTCTTTTTGACTGAAAGTTCTGACAAACTACACTTGTTCTGCTCACCAGTTCTATTTTCACTTTCTCACAGCTGACTGCATTGAACGCTCCACCTACGTAAACACCTTCCCGGAATCAGCGTCGCCGTTGTTACGGCGACCAGCGTAGCGCGTACTGCAAGCGTAGAGTTCAGTTCAGTGGGATTCAGTGCATCCCTGAGCTACACACATAATTTCAGTTTTTTAATTATGGGAGAAAATATGGGTAATGCCAGAACCATTTTCTGTTATTTTACAGATTTATTTCTTAGACTGCAGGAAATAAAGTGTTTGACGCTGAAACTTTTTTCTTATAATCCCACCCCAATGTTGAAACAAAACGGGTACATGCTGCCAGTCCGAGTCAAGTCAGACATCCCACTATTCTGACCCTAACCCTAACCCGTTTTAACCCTAACCCTAACCCTAATGGAAACAAAAGTTGTCGGAGTGGTGGGACGTTTGAAAACAATGGAAGTGCCCCCACTCTTTCTGTTCTTTTTAGACGTCGATGTCGGAGTGGGGGCATGTTGGAATGGATGGCAGAACCCAAACAAAACATATGTCCTTAAAACGGCTGTCCCTAAACATCTATAGTGACAAAAAGGTTTTACCACACTGTCATGTTCATGATGCGGTCGGCCTCGGCGTCTTCGTCATCCTCGTTGTTGTTCCTGCCTCCGAGCAGTCGACAGCTCAGACTGGTATTTGTTATGAGGAAGTCAGAGCTGCAGAGGATTCTGGGCTCTGAGAGGAAACACTCATTAATAACACTCTTACAACACTGTCACACAGCCAGAAAGAAATCATCTTCATTGGCATTGCACATGATCAACGGAACAGGATGCAGTCATCTGCAAAAGTGTAAGACAGGTAAATAAACATAAATATAAACACACTTTTAAAACTCACTTTTAAACATAAAAAAACGTTTTTTCAAAAGAAAATGAAGACACAACAGCAAAGACATACAAGACATTCACTGCGCGATTCATCTTTAAAACTTAAGTAGCGTTTAGAGCAGTTCTGTCTTTTGGAGTCTGTTCGTCTTTTAATTGTCCTGAAACGTCACAATGACTAATCTAAACATACACGCCACTTTCTGTTGTGTTATCTGTATGCATTTTCAGCGCCGTATGCAGCTGACGGGTTGGGTCTAGGAAAAGAAGAACGCTACGGTTGAGTTTAGGAAATGTGGAAACGCCAGACATGATCCCGGGTCTCCTGGGTGAAAGTCCTGTGTTGTTTGACCCATCCCCCCCTTTTCGCCCTTTCATACTACTTGCTACGACGTCAATTCACACGCAATCGCAAGTTAATATAAGTCAATGGAGGCCAAAGGGCGTTGATAAACATGCTAAAAAGCGAGAATACGTCTTGATAACACGCCAATAATGGCATACGAATTGGCGTGTCATACATACTAGTGTTTACTCCCTGTCTGATCAAGACTATTTCCCGATTCCCGGGAAAGGTTATGACAGGAAACGGGAAACAAAATAAAATAAAAAACGCAACGTTGATGCAGGTGACGGTGCCGTGCCGTAGCTACGGTAACACAGGCGCACTAAATGATTCACCTGCAGCAGTTGCTGGAAGCTCTTAGTATTATTCAGACATGTGGCCAGCTGTCTTCTTAGAGTGCACAGTTGTACATTTCTGTGGGTCGTTTTCTTTAATTTAGTTGAACTTGTCTGTGTTTAAAAGAGAAATATGCCGCCCTGCCCTAATAAAGAAATATTTGGTTAACTTTGAGTGATTATTCCCGTTACACATCTCACCAGCTACAGAATGGATTTAGTTTAACAGAATGGATTAGGAATCATTCAGTGGTTAACTTTAGCAGATTTCCTTAGTTTTTATAATGGAGTTGTGTAAAATATTGGCGTTATAAGGGTTGCCTAGATATTCAGAAGACAAGTCCCAGACATTCCACCTGACATCCCATAATTAGCGCTGCAGCAGATGTCACGCTGCAGCACGCAGATCACGTGATCACGCAGCAGAATTGATCATTGCAAACTGTGTTGATGGACATAAACTGAGTTATTTTGCCCTAATAATGATACAAATAATATAAAAAATGTCAGTTTGGGATTTGGGAACGCATATTTGAATGATAGTGATACATTACTTAAAAAAACAACAACAAAAAACAGCCGTGAATCCCGGGAAATGCGTTGTCTTGTCCCGGGATCTGATTCATCTAATTTTCGGGAAAAATATTAAACACTAATACATACGCCACTTCATAAGATCAGTCTGAATGACATCACACAGCACTGGAGATGCTAAAGGCACTTTAAAAAGTACTTTAAAAAGTACTTTAAAAAGTACTTTAAAAAGACATGTAAACACAGTACGCAGGAATTCCCCTTTAAAGAGTGTTTATAGTCAGAACGTCCAGAGTCTAACTAACTAAACCACTGCGTGATGACTTTAGTTTGACTTCAGCTTCTGAAGTTTCACTATCTCGACAACGATCTGACGGATTGTCATCAAGTTTACCACGCATGTTTTCCAGAAAATATAAGTAAATATGCAAATGAGGCATTATCTAACGCTATCTTTTGGTGAATAAAAACACCTTAAAGTGTATTTTGGATGTTAGTTTTCACACTAGTCTGAAAGAAGACATGTTACGGAAGCACAATGGACCAAAAACCTCAAACTAAAAGTGCTGTGTCACACACACACAGACACACCTACACATACACACACACACACACACACACGCACTCACACACAAACACACACAC
>CM042442.1:33199103-33204103 GCA_023631565.1 Gymnocephalus cernua | reverse complement strand
GAGAACAGCACCACTGTTATTATGGTCCAACCAGGTTTCAGTTAAAAACATAAAATCAAGATTGTGCTTAATAATAAAATCATTGATTAAAAATGATTTTCCTGCCAAAGACCTGACGTTTAGTACGGCTAGTGTTAGTGTGTTAAAATATTTATCTGTTTCAATTTTTGGTATAGGCGTTGGCTGACGAGGAATGAATGCTAAATTTGCGAGGTTTGCTGATAAGTGCTTGTTCTTACTTAGCGGATTTATCGTTCTTTTTCTATTACCTATCACAACATAAATTGAAGAAGGATTTAATACACAGGGCCCGGGCTTGTCCTGAAAAGAGTCATGAGTGCCACTAGGCGTGCATCCTGGACCCGGCACATATCAGACAAAGCTTGCTGCATTTTGTACACAAGTATACTTATCAGTCTGGGGAGGAGGAGTTAGCTGCTGTCCTTGGGTGGGCAGTGGTGCCTGCCGCTTTACTTTTGGCTGGGGGCCAATGATGGGAGAAGGAAGGGGGGTAAAGAGAGCGATGGCGTGGGCGGGGTGTATGGATCCTCAAAGGCATCAGGGTTGGTGAAGGGGTCTGAGTGGAGTTGGACAGGTGAAGAGGGGGATTGAGATTTCTCATCTCTGCTCTGTGGTCTTCCATGGTCAAATCTTTGCTCAGGCGGGGGCTGTGGTGGATTACTGCCCTGTTTTGTTATGTCTTCCTCTTGTTTAGATTCCTCTTGTCTCGTGTCCTTGGCCGAGGGAGCTGATGTGTGGCGCAGAAAGTAAAGTTGGTTAGAGGTGAACAGCTTTACTCCTGGTTTGTTAAGGAAAAGTCCATCTGCCTTAAAAAGATGTCTGCGCTCCCAGAACATGTCAAAATTGTCAATAAACTGCAGAGAATGAGCGGTACACGCAGTTGAAAGCCATGTGCTCAGTGCCAACAGTCTGCTGAATCTCTCAACTCCTCTTCTGACTGGCGGTAGAGGTCCACTGATAAACACCCTCGCGTTTAGGGAGCTGTTTTCAGTAGATCCATGAAGTCCTTTTTCAGCACTTCAGACTGTTGCTTTACAACATCATGTGACCCTATATGCAGTATAATGTTATTCACAGTTGGGTGTTTCTTTGGGAAAACAGAGTATTTTGGTGTTTTTTCTGCTTTTTACATCTTTTACAGCAGAGTCACCTACAATCAGAGTTTGAGGCCCAGTTGTTAGTTTTCCCTGTAGCTTTTTACTTTTTGAATTGCTCTCAGTCCTTACCCTGCTGTGTGACGATGAGACACAATCCAGGTCAGATGAAGGTCCAGGGTCCTGCTTCAGTGGAGCAACATGGAAGGAAACATGGAGGACCACACGTATTCAAAATCCACATTTCAGGAACAGGAGTCTTCTTCGCCCAGAAAAAAGATATTATATATATACAGTATATGGGAGAAATTCCCACGCATTGGACCTTTAAAAAGGAATATCTTTTGCTACGTTTCCCCCTCTCATTCCCCCTGCTCTGGTGTTTCCCCCTCTCATTCCCCCTGCTCTGGCGTTTACCCCCTCATTCCCCCTGCTCTGGTGTTTCTCTCTCTCATTCCCCCTGCTCTGGTGTTTCTCCCTCTCATTCCCCCTGCTCTGGCGTTTCTCCCTCTCATTCCCCCTGCTCTGGCGTTCCCCCCTCTCATTCCCCCTGCTCTGGCGTTTCCCCCTCTCATTCCCCCTGCTCTGGCGTTTCCCTCTCTCATTCCCCCTGCTCTGGCGTTTCCCTCCTCTCATTCCTCCTGCTCTGGCGTTTTCCCCTCTCATTCCCCCTGCTCTGGCGTTTCCCTCTCTCATTCCCCCTGTTCTGGCGTTTCCGAGCCCTTAATCCGAAGACATTTGGAAACACTTCTGATCCGCTTTGGTTTGGAATCTGCGGGGTTGTGTTGCAGTCTCAACTACCGCAAACGGAAAGCGAAGACCTTTGGCAACACCGACACGGATGCCAACGTTTCTCCTCCTGATTGGGTCTTAAAAACCAAAATGTAGCAATGTACATGTAGCCTTAGGCCATGACCACACATGCTGTCTTTTTTGACAAGAAAAAGTTGACCAGGGCGCTTTGTAGTTAAAGAAAAAAAGCAGCCAAGAGCGTTAGACTTTAACCCAGGAAACATTGCGTGTTTGTGTCCAGGGAGTGTTTTAATCCAAACCCCAATCTTTTCTCTAATCTTAACTAGTCGTTAAGGCGTCTAAACTCAACTGTCGTCGTCGCATGACGCTCACTTCTTTTTTTAAATAGCAAATGCACCTGCGCCCATCTGTGGCCCATGGGCGTGCTGGTCTTACAGGGAGGTGTGTTCAGGTGCATTCTGGGCGTGCTGGTCTTACAGGGAGGTGTGTTCAGGTGCATTCTGGGCGTGCTGGTCTTACAGGGAGGTGTGTTCAGGTGCATTCTGGGTGTGCTGGTCTTACAGGGAGGTGAGTTCAGGTGCATTCTGGGTGTGCTGGTCTTACAGGGAGGTGTGTTCAGGTGCATTCTGGGGGTGCTGGTCTTACAGGGAAGTGTGTTCAGGTGCATTCTGGGCGTGCTGGTCTTACAGGGAGGTGTGTTCAGGTACATTCTGGGCGTGCTGGTCTTACAGGGAGGTGTGTTCAGGTGCATTCTGGGCGTATTGCTATCTTGAGGCAGTGGGAAGTGATGGCACCATTGACCAACAAAAACCTGGTCTAAAGTCAATAACGCAGCATTTCATTGTTATTTTAACAGCACATTAGTAAAATGCTCCGAGGCTCGTGCACAGCACGTGCACACTATGCTTGTTACACACACAGGGACGCACAGCAGCACACACACATGCAGAAGATTACTAATAAACATATTAGGGTGTAAATCCTCCATCATAGCAGCAATGCTCCAAGGTCCAAACGCGCCTGGCTTTTAAAGGGAATGGGAGATGATCTCTGATTGGTTGATTGCATGTTACGCCCAAAACACACCTCTGATTAATGAAGACACTAAGAACAACCCTTTAGAACCAGGCGCCCGGCACACGGACACTTTTTACCGCCGTCAAACTAGCAAAAGTGGATTTGGACACGCCTGTGCCAAGCGCTTCCCGCCGTGACCTCAGATCGTTAAAATAGGGCCCTCTGAGTTAGTTGTGGGATAGTTAAAAGACTCTATGTTTCTTATTTCTCTCTTCATGTTATGGGTTGTTGTTGTTGAGTTGTAGGGAACCCAACATGCCGAGCCCTCTTTTCTGGCCTTCCTTTGCATGTCATTCTTTTATTTAATGTCTCTAAAATGTATCATTGTTGCTAACTAAATGAAAACTCTTCTCCCATGTTTGTGAGAGCAGACGTTGTGAAAGCTGCAGCCTGACTGAGTCTTCCTCTCTGTCAAACATGACCATGAAGCAGAAATCTAACCAGTAACCTACAAACCACTTCCTGATCTGCTTTGTTTTCAAATGAGGCCACTTTGTACACACGACTCTCTCTTTACTACCAAGGCCAAAAACAACTCCAACAGACACTTCATGTGTGTTCTCACCAGACAGACACGAGCCGCTTTAACTCAGTGAAGGGCTGAAAACTACCGATTATGTTCTGGATGAATGGATAAATGGATGAATGGATGAGTTGTTCTGTCTCTAAAATGTGGATCAGTTTCCCAAAGCCCAAGATGACGTCATCAAATGTCTTGTTTAGTCCACAACAGATATTGCACATGTAACTGATATGACATGAGGAGCAGGAAACTCAACTAGAACAAAGTCCCCAATTACAGTAACGTGGTTAATTGTAATCAGTTACTTTGCACCTCTGCACAAAACAACAAGTATGATCGTCTCGCTCAAGGTTTAAACCACTTCATATGAAACTGAGACACGGCGACATAAACAGGAAACATTTTAACCTGAGTGTTAATGATTATTATTATCTGTCGCGACGCTCCCAGAATGCATTGCACAGCTGCTGACAGAGACAATGAAGGGGAAGCCTGAGGACAAGTACCATTAGGCCTCCTGCACACCGCCTGCGTGGCGTGAGTGTGTCAGCTGCGTGGCGTGAGCTGCGTGGCGTGAGCGTGTCAGCTGCGTGGCGTGAGCGTATTTATTTCAGGTAACAGGTGAGAGCGCGCACGCTGCCTGCGTGACACGCACGTCTCAGAAAACGCCTGCACGCTAGAAATAGGACCGACGGCTATTTTTCACGCCACACGCCAGCGTGTTGGAAGAGTTTCCAGACAAAATATAATAGAAAAGATGTTTATATGTCATTTAGACACAAATACATTTAATAAATGACATGTTGATGTCTGAAAGTCTCGAGGTTCTGACATAAATGCAGATATAATATAAATGTCATTTAAAAACATAATAATAATTATAGATTTTCAAATATGTCACCTGTCAATACAGAACCAAATATTCTGGAGTTTATTTCACCGTCAACACTGCCGACGTCTTTGCTGTAATCAGATCAGAATATATTTATGTTTAACATGAAGTACTACTACTACTACTACTACTGCTTGAGTGCAGTACATTTCCACCACTCTCTCCCCATATGGAGAACAAGGTGATCCAGCAGCAGCAGCAGCGCCGCGTCAGACACGTTTCTGGTGTGCAAAGTGAAATTTTGCACACTATGTGAAGGAAAACACAGATGATCATTCAAAATATAAAAAAACAATATAATGGAAAGTATGTTGTTACGTGTCATTGCACATTTTTAAATGGGTATATGGAAATCCTGGAGCGTTCTTAGTGGATCTACTGCGTATACCTGCGTATCACGTAGACTACACGGCTGGATGTCATAACCTGGGCTGCAGCCAATGAGTGTGAAGTGTGAAGCATGAAAGGACTCTCCATGGTTGGACATGGACCTTTAACCTTCCACTATATTGAGGAACAGAGAACGCTGCGTTGCCATTGGTGCAGAAGTGGAGTAAACAGCGAGTTGAGTGTTGGTTTGGCACTCCGTGCAGCTCTTCTTCGCCCCCGCCTAACCACACGCCTCAGCCTCCTATCTCAG
>CM042442.1:33193001-33198903 GCA_023631565.1 Gymnocephalus cernua | reverse complement strand
AATAATATACATTATACTGGGTCTGCAGCTGGGCCTCCAGCAGCCTGACACACACACACACACACACATACACAATTATTATTATAACAGTTGTTATAATAATAAACTTTATTTTTATAGCAAGTTTCATACAGAGAGTTTGGCTCAAAGTGAGAAACCACAAAACAGACAAGATCACATCAAACAAAAGTGGGTACACACACATATATATATTATATATATATATATATATATATATATATATACACATACACACACTCTTTTGTTGTGTGGTTTCTCACTTTGTTGTAAAGCTCTTTGAGCCTGATATATATATATATATATATATATATATATATTATATATAGTATATATATATATATATATATATATATACACATACAGACACTCTTTTTGTTGTGTGGTTTCTCACTTTGTTGTAAAGCTCTTTGAGCCTGATATATATATATATATATATATATATATATATATATATATATATAATATATATATATGATCTCACTCACTGCCTAAGTTACCAGAAGGTAGGTGGGTTTAAACAATCGATTTTCTGACTCAAATCCAAATTTAAGAGACTTTCTTTTTTTTTTGCATTATATCAGCAGGATCATTTCAAAGGGAACCGCGACTACATTGTGCGCCTGCCCTACTTTTGATACCGTGGCGGCAGAAATGTTGCCATGGTGGGCCGCCACTACAAAATCAACACCCCAAATATCCCAGATCCAGATCCAGATCCAGTCCTGACTGACTGACTGACTGACTGACTGACAGACAGACAGGCATACCGATCCAGTCCATACTTAATCAAATCCAAACAGGACTTTGTGAATCTAAATGGATTGAGGACATCGGTGGTGAAACCCGGCCTGTCTGTGAGGGAGCATCAACTCCAAGCAGCCAGCTGGTATTCCAGTCAGAGAAGAAGAGAAAGTGAAAGACAGCGAGCAGAAGAAGAAGAAGAGGGGCAAACAGAGACCTGGACACCTGTTTGAGACCCTGTAAGCCAAACCCAGCTCTCCATCTTCATTCAGAAAACACCAGTCCTGCAAAGTGCTGGAGGACACACAGACAGGTACAGAGAGACAGACAGGTACAGAGAGACAGACAGGTACAGAGAGGGTGACAGAGAGACAGACAGGTACAGGGGAGACAGACAGGTACAGGAAGGGAGACAGAGAGACAGACAGGTACAGGGAGACAGACAGAGAGGTACAGAGAGACAGACAAGGTACAGGGAGACAGACCAGGTACAGGGAGACAGACAGGTACAGGGAGAGAGGACAGGAAGCAAAGCACATGGTGAGGAAAGCAGCAGTGTTAGTTACCCCCCCCCCCCAGCAGACTGTGAAAAGACTAAAGTATGACATCATCTCACATCTAAAAACTAAAGTATGACATCATCTCACATCTAAAGACTAAAGTATGACATCATCTCACATCTAAAAAACTAAAGTGTGACATCATCGTCAGACTGGAAGATTTTACTACCGAGACTTGAAACACGTTTGATTTTGTCTATAAACGTCCCGACGGAAAAATCGACCAAGAACGTCGAAGAAAAGCGACAAAACCTCAGAAATAAAACCCAGAAAGTAAGTTTAAAAGAGCAACAGACAACAAAGAGACAGAAACAAGTGAAACGTTGCCGAGGGCAGCTCATTGGCCGGCGGCGCTCAGCGGAGGAGATGCTACCTGTCTCTTTAAATCCCAGAGGAGACGACATCACTTACTTTTTGGACTCACAGAGTCCGTGATAGGCTTTCAGAGCCTCGTCTTTGTCCACCGGCTCGCTGCTGCTGTTCAGCTCAAGAACTTTATTCTCCTCCTGCTGAAACACAGACAACACGGACTCTTACACACGAACACGTTTACCGTACAGGTGCAATGCAACGCTTAATCTACTGACAGTTAAAAGTCATTTGCAAGTCATGCTCATGTGTTCTCTTTGACCATGTATGGAGATGTTTAACCTGCAGGCTTTTAGAAACCGCCCCCCCCAGATGGAGGATAAAACACTCCCTCCAGAAAAATGTGATTATGCGATCGCAGAATTCAATGCATATTTATGCGGGGGGGCGCATTTTTTCAAATACGCCGCACTTTCGCCGCATAAATTACCGATTTCCGCACAAAATATGCGGAGCTTGCATGATTTCATAATCCCCGCATTGTCGTTGCAAAAAAGTCACAAATATCTCAGCAGGAAGTTGAAAAATGTTGCGTTTACTTCACACAAGAGCAGCCATTTTCCCCTGTTGCCATGGGAACGTTATGAAGTGATGTAATTTCGCCTAGTGAGAACACGGCGTTGGGGGGGAATCACTTTATTTCTCTTTTTCATCAAACCGCAATTTTTGCAAGTTCCCGCAATGTAATCGCATAAAACTGCATAAATATCCCGCATATTCCATCACATTTTTTAAGAAAACGTGCCGCATAATCAAGGATTTTTGCCGCAACAATCACAAAAAAACTCTGTGTTTGTCTGGAGGGGCTGGTATTACTGTCTGTAATGCTGTGTGGGACGGGACACGTATACATCATATTATATGGAAGGAACCGTACGATGCGCTGGTCGTTCTCCCGGAGCTGGGCGGCGCTGACGATCTGAGTCCTCAGAATCAGGACTTCCTCTTTGCGAGCGTCCAGCTCCTCATTGGCTGATTTCAGCTGACTCAGCAGCAGGTTGTAGCTGTCCTGCAGCTCGCTGGACGAATCGGTCCGGGACGCTCGCCCAGCGATGCTCTTCCTCAGATCGTTCAGGTCGTTCTTCAGTTTCTTGTTCTCCGTCTCCAGCTCCTGCCTCTGCAGAGACATCCAGAGATTACAGAGGAAGTACGGCTACGTCTCCACTGCTACGTTTCTCCTCTCATTCCCCCTGCTCCCTCTCATTCCCCCTGCTCTAGTGTTTCTCCCTCTCATTCCCCTGCTCTGGTGTTTCCTCCTCTCATTCCCCCTGCTCTGGTGTTCCCCCCTCTCATTCCCCCTGCTCTGGCGTTTCCCCCTCTCATTCCCCCTGCTCTGGCGTTCCCCCTCTCATTCCCCCTGCTCTGGTGTTTCCTCCTCTCATTCCCCCTGCTCTGGTGTTTCCCCCTCTCATTCCCCCTGCTCTGGTGTTCCCCCCTCTCATTCCCCCTGCTCTGGTGTTTCCCCCTCTCAGTCCCCCTGCTCTGGAGTTTCCCCCCTCTCATTCCCCCTGCTCTGGTGGAGACAAATTATTCAAAAGGTCCAGTTCTGGCCTCTCAAAAACCAATACTGTACTCTTAAGGGAACATATTAAAAAGTGTACCTGTAAGTACAGAAATGTTCTTGTCTCGTCTATTTCCTGAGTTTGTTTGTTTTGTCTCTTAAACTGCCCGTTAATGACCTAACAGGATGAGGAGGATGTGATTTTGTGTTTTTGTACCTTGAGGTTGTTGTAGGCCAGATCAGCGTTCTGCTGCTCCGAGGTGGGACTCCTCGGCTCAGAACTCTTTAAAGAAACAGGAAGAAATGATTACAGTCTGATTAACTCTGGCACGCTGCTCTGCAGAGGCCCAGGTGAGTCTGTAGGAAGGAAGGTGAGACTCCACAGGTGAACAGAATAAGATACGTTATCAGCATCAAACGTTCACTGACTTTAAGACCATTATTTCTAGAGATGCACCAATTACAATTTTCTAGGCCGATACCCATTTAATTTTTTCTAACCACTTTACAGCACACACAAATATTTATTTTCTATCTTTTATTTAATAGAACATTTTAACAGATAATCGATCGCTATAAAATAGAACGGTGGCCGATCACGTGAAAATCTGCCAATTCCGGTCACCAGCCGGTCAATCGGTGCATAAAAGGTTTTCTAAAATGTTATGTATACATATGTTAATGAGGCATTATCTGATGCTAACTTCAGGTGAATTTATTAGAAATCTACAGACACAAACAGACAGAGGAAAGATGTAATGACGCTTCTGCGCCCACTTCAGGCGTATTTGTTTAGCAACGTGTGTGTAACGGCATGGCGAGGTACAAACAGGCGGCACTGAGGTAACAGCGCTGACTGCCTGTTACAGGAGCTGAAAAAGGCAAATTGCGGTTTCCCGTGTCATGCATATGCATTCATGGGAGGGGAAGCGTAAAGTGCGCCTGATTATGTATTCCGCGGTATGTAAAAAAACCTCCCCTGAAAGCGCGCCTCTATTTTGCGGTGAAAATCCTCCGCCTCTTAAAAGCAGGTGTAAACCAGGAAGCGTGTTTCCTGGCGTATTCCTCCTGGTGAAATGGCGGCAGTAATCCGACCACGCTGGAGACATCGGCCGAGGAGACGAGCTGAACAAGGATCACGCTTTCTCAGTTAGTGACTACGAAATCATTCAGCGTTGCAGATTAATCAGCCGTGCGATATTATATATTATATTACTGGAAGAAATCAAAGATGACATCATATCTCCGACTCAGCGTTCACGTGTCATCCAGCGGTCGTTAAACTCATCGCTACGTTACACATGTCATCATCAGGATAATTTTAAACAGTCACAGCATCAGCAGCGGGAATACGGCCGTCTGCACTCAGCCGTATCATAGCAACAGGACTTAACGCTCTGCTACGGCGGCGTGTACGGTCTAGCGGGCGGAGAAAGACGCCGATTGGCCGATGAACTGCAGGTTAGATAAACACGACGTAAGATGACGTATCACAGCGTGCGCTGATAACGCTGCTTTCCCAACTGGACGTACATCTGGCCCAGAGTGTCGTAACATAAATGTTTTCTTTCCACCGGTCTGAAAGAAGACGTTACGGAAGATAAATAAACTCAGACGTGTAGTTCTTGCCTGCAGTGTGTCCGTGCGTTTGGCGAGCTCCTCCATCTTGTCCACGTTGGCCTGCAGCCTCTTCCTCTCCGTCTCCAGCTCTCTCACTCTCTTCTGCAGCTTCATGAACAGACTGATGTCCATCGCTGCCTTCTCCATGCCCAGATCCTGCACACCAAGGGGGGGGCACCACACAGGTAAGCTTCACCTGGGAAAGAACACAGGCTCCGCCCTCCTAAAACCGCCATGCCTGCACGTGATTGGAACGCCTCACTCGCTTTTTTTTTGGAGCTTTTTTTCAACGTATCTGTCACTTTTTCAGACGTTTGTTGTTTCTGTCAAAGCTGTGAGAACATTGTGCAGAGGCAGTCGGTCACAGTGTCCCGCTCCTCATTTGCATAAAGTTTAATCCAGTAGGTCCGTGCAATTAATCAAGTATTTAATCGTGACTATGATTTCGGCTCCCAATGATCACAAAAACAGAATAATCGAGAAAAACAATTATTCAGCTCATTACGTTTTGCAAGTAAACTTTTTTTTGCAAGTAAAATAAAGTTTAGATGAGAAGAATATTAAGGCAAAGTTCACAGTTGTATTCGTTTCTTTACTGTTGATTTATTAAAATTTTTAAAAGGAACATGGCAACTTATTGGGACATTATCTTATTCACCGTAACCCCGACAGTTAGACAAGTCCACACGTACCTTCTCATTCTCGTCTGACGGCTCCACCGTTAGCTTAGCTTAGCACAGATCCTGGAGGTAACCGGCTCCATCTAGCCTAGCTTAGACCAGATCCTGGAGGTAACCGGCTCCATCTAGCCTAGCTTAGCACAGATCCTGGAGATAACCGGCTCCATCTAGCCTAGCTTAGACCAGATCCTGAAGGTAACCGGCTCCATCTAGCCTAGCTTAGACCAGATCCTGAAGGTAACCGGCTCCATCTAGCCTAGCTTAGACCAGATCCTGGAGGTAACCGGCTCCAACTAGCCTAGCTTAGCACAGATCCTGGAGGTAACCGGCTCCATCTAGCCTAGCTTAGACCAGATCCTGGAGGTAACCGGCTCCATCTAGCCTAGCTTAGCACAGATCCTGGAGGTAAC
>CM042442.1:33160501-33185501 GCA_023631565.1 Gymnocephalus cernua | reverse complement strand
CAACTCAGAGACAGACGCACAACTCAGAGACACACACACACAACTCAGAGACACACACACACAACTCAGAGACACACACACAACTCAGAGACACACACACAACTCAGAGACACACACACAACTCAGAGACACACACACAACTCAGAGACACACACACACAACTCAGAGACACACACACAACTCAGAGACACACACACAACTCAGAGACACACACACAACTCAGAGACACACACACAACTCAGAGACAGACACACAACTCAGAAATACAGCAGAAAAACATGTAATGCAAGCTGAACAGGTACACACTCACACACCACCTCACAAACTCACTCACACACACACACACACACACACACACACACACACACACACACACACACACTCATTAGCGACCTTGATGAGCGTCTCCAGCAGGTTTCTGCACACCAGCTTCTTGTCGGCCGACGTCATGTCCGACTTCTTCAGCAGCACTCGGTACCGGTTGAAGAAGTCCGGGTACGTCCACCTGGAACACACACAACGCTCTTTACTTCCTCTTGTTGTCAGACAGTTAAACATATTGAGAAAAACACCTGAAGGGACAGCAATAAGCAACAAAAACGTCTGAAAAAATGACTACACAATGAAATAGCTTCTAATATGTAGAAAAAGCACCAAAAAAGTAGTGAAAAAGCTACAAAACTTTGAAATAAGTGACAAAAATCCTGATAAATGCATTTTCAATCCTAAATGTCTGACTTCCTGTTGGGTTTAGAGTACAGCTCCAAGAGTCTGGTCACACGTGCGGGGGACTCTCAGAGCAGGGGCCACTTTTTAAGAGTTGTCGGGGACAGATGCAATGTGTCTAGACGCCGTTATCTCTTCCTCAGCCAACCAGATCCGGCCCGTGGCGTGATAGGCAAAGTCCAGCGGCGCCGGCAGTCCAGACGGGAAGAGGAAGATATTAAGAAGAAAAAAAACATCGGAAAAAACGGCAAAAAAACTTCAATTATGTCTACGTATGTATGCAAAAATTGAAAAAAAATAAATTAAAAAAGCTTAAAAAACATCCCATAAAAATTGGCTAAAAAGCATTAAAAACTCAGAAAGAAAAACAAGTAAATGTCAAAATATGTTACAAAAAACGCGTCAAAACCATCTGAAATCTGTCCCGGGGCTCCTGATTGGTCGAGCCGGCCTCACTCAGCTTTTAGCCAAAGGAACGGTCCCGAGCTCGTCCTCCATCTCTCGTTCTATTGGTTCTCACACACACAGCGTGTCTCCAGATTCTCCCATCACTCAGCTTTCATTCATATTATATTATATCAATACATGAGATGAGTTGAGATGACGTTTCCCACTGTACGTGACCGTGTGTTTGGATTCACTGAAGTCTCACAACAACACAAACGGAGACGTTCAGATGAACTTTAGACGTGTTGTTCCTGCTGGTAACTCGTCACACGTGGACTATTAGATTATTAGATTTCAGGAGAAATGTCCTCGTGAGGAAACAACCGGCCCATTCGCTCCCTATCTGGGGAGATTTAGAGAGAGGCTGATCTGAGAGACTGCACAATATATATCTCAATATTTTCTAAACTAAAAGTCTGGATATCTGGAGAATAAAGAGACGGACCTGTCACCTTTTCAGACGCTAAGAAAGGCAACATTAGGTCGAAAAAGGTGAGACAAAGGTGACAAAAACGTTAGAAAAGGCAACAAAAAAGAAGAATAAAGAAGAAGAATCAACAGAGAGTAACAGAAGAAGAGTCTGACCTGGACGGGTACCCGGCGGCGCTGATCCGGATCGTCTCCAGGACGCCGCAGGCTCGCAGCTGCTGCACCGCTCGCCGCGAGTCAAACCTGCAGAAACACAAACATTTACTTAATGTTCATCTTTTTATTTAAACAGGCAGCAGTTCAGACACACACACACACACACACACACACACACACACACACACACACAGTCACACACACACACAGTCACAAACACACACACACACACACACACACACACACACACACACACCTCACACACACACAGTCACACACACACACAGTCACAAACACACACACACACACACACACACTCACACACACACACACACACACACACACACACACACACACACACACACACACACACACACACACACACACACACACACACACACACTTAAAAACATCAACCCCAGTCAGAACCACATCAGACCAGATGTTATGGAACATCTGTCCCATCGTTAAAAGTTGGGAGGTTTTCTGAAAAGATTTAAGACTTAAAACAAAGTTCAACTCTTCCTCCTACCTCGTCTTCGTCTGGTTCTTTGACATCACTAAACACTCCCAACCTGAGCTGCAGTCTGTTTACAGCTCAGAGACACAGAGCATGTGACCCAGTCATCCAATCACAGCTCAGCGTGATGTCACACAGAGAGAGAGTGAGGGAAACAACTCATCTGCAACATTTTTGTCTCATTTGTATTTATATTTTCTTCTGTTTTGTATCTCAGTGGGTTTCACAGCCTCGGGCTTGGACCCCTAATAAAGTCTGATGTGTTGTCATAGGAACAAACTGCATAAAGTCTGATGTGTTGTCATAGGAACAAACTGCATAAAGTCTGATGTGTTGTCATAGGGTCATGGAAGAGAAGAGGACTCACGAGAAAGCCTCCTTGTTGTCGTTTGGTTTGATGCAGCGGACGTAGTGAGGAGTCGTCGCATTTAGAGTCTCCATCAGGAGCTGCAGAGAGCTGCGGAACTGAAATCACATGAGATGAGACGAGATGAGACGAGACGAGATAAGATAGGATAAGATAAGATACACTTTAATGTCCCGGAGGAAATGTGTCTTGGGCAACAGGTGCTGAGAACAGCTGCATACAAACACATACATTAAATATCACACATTCAGTTTGTAAGAGACAATATCATACATACATACATGACAGGACAACAATGTACAGGACGTATATGACAAGAATAATAAAAAAGGAGATTGTGGCTGAGTATTTTTACACTGTATAATTACTTAAAATACACGTTACTACAAGCTTTCAGTGCTGTTGATGTACGGGACCTCCATGTTGGATTCTGAGTTCGGGGTACTGCCAGGTTGTCCGAGTTCACAGCTCGGAAATCTGGAAATTTCCTCAGAAAATCTGACGTCTGAGTACAACTAGAACGCACTATAACGCTCACTTTATGTCACCTAGACTAACCGTAATGTCCTGCTCTGTACCCGGGTCACAGTCCCCTACTCACAGGTACCTGAACCACCGACATCTACTGACGGCCTGATACGGCCGAGCTGTGATGGAGGTCTGTAACGGCTTAAACAACTAGCAGCTACCGCTCGGTGTCACGATCTCGTAGCCGGCGTCACATGACTTCCTGCGGTCGCCTGGTTTGGTAGGATATCGTACGTTTCGCTGTGCGTACATTCCCGTACGATATCGTGCATACCTGCTGATGAGAACCCGTCGGTCAGAGAGATCTCACCTGGTGGCCCACAGTCTTGCGGTGCTCCTTGTTGGGGGCTTTGGGAGTCTGCTTCGCTGCTCGGACGTTGACTCTGGAGGACTTTGGGGGGGCGACGACGTCGTTCTTCTCATTGAACAGATCTGCTACCAGCTGAGACTGAGAGAAAACACACACACACTCACTTTGAAATCAAACGGTTCTGTGACTTAACGTCTTGCCCTATGTATTGAAGGCCTTTTATCACTTTTTGTAACCAAACTTGAGCCTGGACTTGATTCAGTCATAATTCTTCTTCGTTTTCCCTTCCGTGAGCACCGGTGGTTAAAAGCATACCAGACGCCAGACACGCGAGAAGATGTTGTCGGCAGGATCCACGGTCCACGTAGAGTCTAAAGATACTGTTACACAGGCTCTGTATTCTGCAGACCACTCTACCTCCGTCCCCTTAAAAACTCACTCGCCCCTCCATGAAGTACAGCTGAGCTGACGGTGCTTACTATCTAACATACGACCTACTGCACAGCCATCTCCAAAAACCAGCGATGAATAAAGTAGGCCTATCTAAATATCTGTGTGAATGCGTTCACGCAAACTAAAATGTTATGTATATAGTGCATCCAATGTAAATATTATTAGCAATACATGCATAATCAACGCACCAGGATCAGGTTTCTAGATGACAACGTATGTTTAGTTTAAAACAACCAGGAGTGTGTTCATAAACCGCATAACGGCCATCAAAGTGCCACAAAGTTACAGACTATGCTAAATCTTTTTCTGACAGTATGTGTCACATTATAAAAAGTTACAGACTATTTGTTTCTTTATAACAGGCATATATAAATCACAACCACACTAGGCTCCTCTATAGGCTACCATCTGGAGAAAAAGACTCAGAGACGTAAGACAGCGTGTCTCGACCTTACGGTGATTTCGGTTCACCAAACGTAGATTTGCACTCTGGAGTTCAGCTGATAAACTGCCATGAGACCCTGAATATCCAGATCATCCAAAATGAAGCAGTGCCATGTGTGAAAGTCTCTCTCTCTCTCTCTCTCTCTAACTCTCTCTGTCTCTCTCTCTCTCTCTCTCTCTCTCTCTCTCTCTCTCTCTCTCTCTCTCTCTGTCTCTCTCTCTGTCTCTCTCTCTCTGTCTCTCTCTCCCTCTCTCTCTCCCTCTCCCTCTCCCTCTCTCTCTCTCCACACAGGTTCTGGTGGTTGATGAAACCAGATATGTGGTGTTTAGCTCTCATAACGGCCGGTGGGTAACTGACTGCCATGAGTCCATGAGGCTAATGTCTGATTACTCCACATTGTCATTGTGATATTTTGTCATTACATTCTGAATATGCAGCGCTGTCTGCCAGGTAAATACAGTAGCACAACGTCTTCCTCTGATGTAGAAGTAGCCTAAATCAGTAAGTCAGTAGTAGGCCAGTGGAGTTGCACATTAAGTGGTTTGGGGTCACAGGCCAAGCAATCAACCGTTCCAAACAGGCAGATTTCCAACGGGCGCTGCACTAGTAAAGAGACATTAAAGTGCCAGAGAGCTGCATTACTGTGCAAAGATGCAGTTAAAGTGTCAAAGACAGTCTGACTGCTGTCGGCTCCTCGTATTTCTGCAGAAATCTACCGTATCAGATCACGCAAACAAAGGTCCATTAATTCAGGCCGGCCCTGATGAACACATGAACACAGAGGAAGCTGCTTTCAGGACAAACGTTCAGAGGTTCAGTGGGATGAGAAGTGACAGATGAGTGAACAATCACAAAGCTTTGACCCACTTCTTCTTCTCCACTGGAGAACCAGACTCTCCACGACCCGCTTCATCTTAAAGGGACAGTACGCCAAACACTGCCTCCACACAGCTCTCACAGAGCTGCTTCATCTTAAAGAGACAGTACGCCTAACACTGCCTCCACACAGCTCTCACAGAGCTGCTTCATCTTAAAGAGACAGTACACCAAACACAGTACACCAGATACAGCTCTCTTCTCTGGTTCTGGTTCAGAGGTTTTGTTGTGGTTCTGGTTCAAAGGTTTTGTTGTGTAGTGGTTCTGGTTCAGAGGTTTTGTTGTGTTGTGGTTCTGGTTCAGAGGTTTTGTTGTGTTGTGGTTCTGGTTCAGAGGTTTTGTTGTGGTTCTGGTTCTGTGTTTGTTACCTGGCTGGCCTTCAGGATGTTGATCTGCTCCTCGTACACGGTGTCTCTGTTCTTCTCCAGGAAGCCTTCACACTGATACTCCACCTGCAGGTCAACACATCAGTCAGCTCCTCTTACAATCAAATACAACAACAATACATACATGATGTGATCAGGAAAACATGAAATAGCATCATGTTGAATCACATTAACTACGTTTTAACAGGTGGGACCTCCGTGTTTATGTCATATCTTTAAACGTTACAGTTGGGTTAGAGGTTATAAAATGGTATAATTAATAGGGACGCACCAAATCCAGGACTCAGCTTCTGATCCGGCTGAAAATTGGGCTTTTTGACGGGTTCTGGTTTCTGCTGAACCTTAGAATTTTTTCCCAGTGAGCCGAACTCTACGCCTGCACTACGCGCTACGCTGGTCGCCGTAACGACGGCGCCGCTGATTACAGGAAGGTGTTTACGTAGGTGGAGCGTTCAATGCAGTCGGCTGTGAGGAAGTGAAAATGGAACTGGTGAGCAGAACACGTGTTTGTTTGGCAGAACTTTCAGTCAGAAGAAGGCCGTTCAAGTCACGCTACACGTTCAATCTGCTACGGCGATTTGTCTCGTGGTGGCGAGGAGCCTAAACAACACACAACATGGCCGCCGTTACAACATCTGGTATGAAAGATCTGAAAGAATACGAGTTGTGCGTGAAGGAATCTCCAGACAGCAGCCAGAATGCAGCAACTTCAGGTACGGCAAAGGAAGGACAGTCACTGGTTACTTCATTAATGAGTTTACTGGGTTCATGGACTGAGGACGGGAGGACGACTGAGCAGAACCTGAACCAGTGGATTCAGGACTCAGCAGAATCTCAACCAGTGGATTCATGACTCGGCAGAATCTGAACCAGTGGATTCAGGACTCGGCAGAATCTGAACCAGTGGATTCAGGACTCAGCAGAATCTTCAGTGCAGAATTCAGTGCATCCCTATTTTAAAGGTCACAGTTATGGCTAAACACGAGAACAGAAGTCTACGGCCGGATGTCTGTGTGGAAGAGGTTTGACTTGGTCCTCGGCTCACCTTGTCAGCGAAGTGTATGATGATGAAGGAGGTGTTGGACATGCGAGGTTTCTGGAAGTGAGCGCTGCTCGAGTGCTGCTTGTAGAGCTTCTGGGCCCAGTTCTGATCCGTCCCCTTCGGCACCTAAAGAACACACAAAGTGTTTGATTCAGGCTAGCTGCCCTCTGAAGAGGAACAAATTCATGTCGCTCCACATCATCATCATCATCATCATCGTCATCATCATCGTCATCATCATCAGTTCAAAAGAACCAGACAGGAAGAATAAATCATCACTTTAAGTCTGAGAAATATGAAACCTGCTGCAGTGCAGACGGAGAGTCACAGAGTGCTGCCGAGGCGCTGATTAGGCCTTATATCAAGAATGCATCACACACACACACACACACACACACACACACACACACACACACACACACACACACACACACACACACACACACACACACACACACACACACACACACACACAGTACTTTCTCTCCCCCAAAGTTGTCTTTCAAGTCAAACGTTTCGTCAGGCTGTGTGTGTGTGTGTGTGTGTGTGTGTGTGTGTGTGTGTGTGTGTGTGTGTGTGTGTGTGTGTGAGATAAAAGTGGTCTATGTGCATGCATTCTTGAATCACCTCATACTGATTACTAATGTCTTTAGTTCTGCATATATTTTGCCTGAACAGCAGACAGGAGCTCACTGACTTTACACTCCTCGTCCAGCAGGTCCAGGATGCCGAGACGAGCCTCGATCAGGTCGATGCACGGCTGGTTATCAGAGAAGTCAATCAGAGTCCAGGGGATCTGCTCCTTTATGTACTCCGCCTGCTCCAGCTTAAACACATGCTGCAAACATACACACAACACGAGTTAAACACACACACACACACAACACGAGTTAAACGCATGCTGCAAACACACACACAACACGAGTTAAACACACACACACACACACACACACACACACACACATGCTGCAAACACACACACACACACGAGTTAAACACACACACACACAACACGAGTTAAACGCATGCTGCAAACACACACACAACACGAGTTAAACACACACACACACACACACACACACACACACACACACACATGCTGCAAACATACACACAACACGAGTTAAACACACACACACACAACACGAGTTAAACGCATGCTGCAAACACACACACAACACAAGTTAAACACACACACACACACAACACGAGTTAAACACATGCTGCAAACATACACACAACACGAGTTAAACACACACACACAACACGAGTTAAACACACACACACAACACGAGTTAAACACACACACAACACAACTTAAACACATGCTGCAAACACACACACACACAACACGAGTTAAACACACACATAACACAACTTAAACACATGCTGCAAACACACACACACACAACACGAGTTAAACACACACACAACACAACTTAAGTTTACAGCACCACACTGTGAACTGAGACAATGTGGAACATATGTATGGGTGTATGCATGTGTGTGTGTGTGTGTGTGTGTGTGTGTGTGTGTGTGTGTGTGTGTGTGTGTGTGTGTGTGTGTGTGTGTGTGTGTGTGTGTGTGTGTGTGTGTGTGTGTGTGTGTGGGATATGTGTATACACAAGTGTATTTCTACATCTCTCATATTTCTAATTGCTGGCTATCTTATTTATATATCACATTTTTACTACACCATATTTATTTATTTATTAATAATTGCATTCTTCTAGCTGCTCATGTTTTTATGGTGGTCCTATGAAACGTGATTTCGGTCTGCACTGTACTTCCTGAATTGTTTTTTGGAATGACAATAAAAATAATGTTGAATCTTAAACACAGGCTCACACAGTAGAACAGAAACACAGACTAAACTCTGCACAACTCACAGAGTTAAACTGCTGCTGAAGTTTCTCGTTGGCGTAGTTGATGCAGAACTGCTCAAAACTGTTGACCTCGAACGTCTCAAAGCTGCAGACAACCAGACGAAAGAACAACTTAGTGATCTTTGAAAACGTCACAGAATCCAGGAGGGAAAGAAAACTCCCTGCAGACAAGGGAAGTGTGATTTCACCAAACTAAAAGAAAATAGGGATGCATGATATATCGACTCAATATCGTTCGTGATATCACATTGCACAATATTATATCAAAAGTACTGCAATAAGTATACAATATTTAGTTTGTTTTGTGGAGCGCTGCGTCCCGTCCGTTGGCTGTGTGGCTCAGTTGTGTTTGAGCTTGAAATGATGATCATGTTTCATTGGCCAGTTACCGTGGTTACCGTGCCACTTGCACATATTAGTGCACGTCAGCACACGGGGCCACTACGTGACAACCCTTCGGAGCGTACCACCACGTGTTAGTGTGCATATTTGGACAGAGTGACGGTGTAAATGAATGAATAGATAGAGACAACTAAACAGAACGAATCAGAGAAGAGGAAGAAAAGAAAGGACGTAAAGAGAGAGAGAAGGGAGTCAGCGGAAAAGAAAGAACACAAGTAAGAAAATGAGTGTTGCTCAAATATGAGATTGAAGAGGAAACTTTAACTTCATCTCCTCTGTAGCTTTAAGCCAACATACTGTATTTTCACAGGTTAATGCAAAACGTGTCTAATGGTGGTTAACCGCACAAGTGTGTAAACCGATAAAACTTAACGATAACTAACCAGATATTAAAGTGTTCTCAGTTCTGCTGCTTTCAGTATTCTGATCAAATACAACAAACTGCTTGTTGAGTTTACATCTAATGAAAGGAAATCATTTCCAACTTTCTTTTATTTAACACATTGAACATTGAATCAAACATAAAAGGACTAAAAAAAGAACGAGTTACATTTTAAAGTGCAGTTCTCTAGTCATATTTTCTTTCAACTAACACAAACAATCTCTGAGTGTGTTTTGCGGTTTGTTGTTTTGTGCCAGTTGAAATTGGGATGACGATATAAAAAAAAGATTTACTGTGCAGCCCCCTAATTCCTACCCTACCTATGTGATGTCACCTAAGTTAAAAATAGAGACATCAGACAGTTCCTGGCTCTCTTTAGGTGTCAGGAGTGAAGCTGATCAACATTTGTTGTGTTCTGGTTTCAGAATGATGAAAACAATAAAAGAACAGTTAGATATAAAACAGGACGTCGGTTTTACAGGATGATTCTTTTCTTCTGCAACCATCATGTTTTTCCCCAAATGATGTACAAGCATTCTTTGATCAAATATCTCGTGATATAGTGCATATACGTAGCTGCCGTAAATACGACAAAAATCTCCCCCTAGGTCTGGGTTCATCCCTGCATGCTTACGTCTGGCTCTGCCCTGCAGACGAGTAACCCGAGCTGAATGTGTAGACATGCACGAATCCCCCGGTTATTAAGGTGTAGACATGCACGAATCTCCCAGTTATTAAGGTGTATACATGCAGGATTCCCAGTTATTAAGGTGTAGACATGCACGAATCTCCCAGTTATTAAGGTGTAGACATGCATGAATCTCCCAGTTATTAAGGTGTAGACATGCATGAATCTCCCAGTTATTAAGGTGTAGACATGCATGAATCTCCCAGTTATTAAGGTGTAGACATGCATGAATCTCCCAGTTATTAAGGTGTAGACATGCATGAATCTCCCAGTTATTAAGGTGTAGACATGCATGAATCTCCCAGTTATTAAGGTGTAGACATGCACGAATCTCCCAGTTATTAAGGTGTAGACATGCATGAATCTCCCAGTTATTAAGGTGTAGACATGCATGAATCTCCCAGTTATTAAGGTGTAGACATGCATGAATCTCCCAGTTATTAAGGTGTAGACATGCATGAATCTCCCAGTTATTAAGGTGTAGACATGCATGAATCTCCCGGTTATTAAGGTGTAGACATGCATGAATCTCCCAGTTATTAAGGTGTAGACATGCATGAATCTCCCGGTTATTAAGGTGTAGACATGCACGAATCTCCCAGTTATTAAGGTGTATACATGCAGGATTCCCAGTTATTAAGGTGTAGACATGCATGAATCTCCCAGTTATTAAGGTGTAGACATGCATGAATCTCCCGGTTATTAAGGTGTAGACATGCACAAATCTCCCAGTTATTAAGGTGTATACATGCAGGATTCCCAGTTATTAAGGTGTAGACATGCATGAATCTCCCAGTTATTAAGGTGTAGACATGCATGAATCTCCCAGTTATTAAGGTGTAGACATGCACAAATCTCCCAGTTATTAAGGTGTATACATGCAGGATTCCCAGTTATTAAGGTGTAGACATGCATGAATCTCCCAGTTATTAAGGTGTAGACATGCACGAATCTCCCAGTTATTAAGGTGTAGACATGCAGGATTCCCAGTTATTAAGGTGTAGACATGCACGAATCTCCCAGTTATTAAGGTGTAGACATGCATGAATCTCCCAGTTATTAAGGTGTAGACATGCATGAATCTCCCAGTTATTAAGGTGTAGACATGCATGAATCTCCCAGTTATTAAGGTGTAGACATGCATGAATCTCCCAGTTATTAAGGTGTAGACATGCATGAATCTCCCAGTTATTAGGGTGTAGACATGCAGGATTCCCCCAGTTACTGAATGAGTTCTCTAGCTCTGCTAACCCGGAGGGAGGAGAACTTTGATTGTAGATACCGGGGGCCGTTACCAGAATATAATCAGGTTTATTAAACTGTGAACTCTGCGTGTTTCAGGATGAGCGGCGGTGTTGTGTGACGTCGTTACCCGTAGATGTCGAGGACTCCGATGAAGGAGTGCTGTTTAGACGAGGTGTGCAGCGCATTGTTGATGTGCTCCACGATCCAGTCAAACATGCGAGCGTAGATGTGTTTGGCGAGCGCGTCGCGGGCGTTGGCCGCCTGTTGGCTGGACATGTTCTTCACGTACGTCTCCGACGCCGTCACCAGCTTCCTGTGGCAGAGCCAGTGCTCCATCTGCGGCAGCTCCACGCCCAGCAGCCGGCAGAAGTGCTGCAGGTGGACGTCGTCGATCTGTGAAACACACAACGCAGGTTCACACGCTGAACTCCTAGAATTATCCCTCGTACCGTTACTGCGGTATGAGCTGTATTTTATGAGTCATCAAGGACAGAAAGTGCAGTTTAACAATCCCTCTCCCTGCCAGTGTGCATAAAACTAAAACACATTGTGTTCAATGGAGAAAGATAAAGTTTTTTACCCAGACATTTCAAAATAATCCGTTTTAAAGCTGTAATGCAATACCGTGAAACCGTGGTATTTTTGCTGAAGGTTATCACACTCGCCCCGGCCCATGCCGATTAACATGCACATAATATTACAGTTTCTGCCCTTATTCTGAAAAACACAACCTTCCTACTAAGCTGTTTATATGCCCAATAGGGGTGTAAATCAAACGTTTTATCACCATACAATAATAACTCAATTCTTTGGACACCGAAACAATATTGACATCAAAACGTCTGCTAAGATACAATTTCCTTTCGATTCAATTCTGGATCCTACGACCGATACGAGATTACATTTACATTTATATATATATATATATATATATATATATATATATATATATATATATATATATATATATATATATATATATATATATATATATATATTTGACAATTGCATTACTAAGCTCTTCCAGACAATTACATTAAAAACAGACTAATCTTTTCAAAAAAAGATGAACTACAAAGTGGGACTTTAACATGGATGCATCACAAACACCCCGTCTCGCAGGGTTAGCCGAAGTGGAAACTTAATTGTGTGTCCGCTCCGGGACTCGGATCCCCTTTAGACTGGAATGGGTTCTTCCTCGGCCCGCGCTACACCTTTCCAACCCGTAAAAGTCACGCTGCATGTAAACAGGAATCTGCTTTTCCAATAACCATCTCAGCGGGAATATCGTCTCTGTGTCAGAATAAGTTCCAGAAAAGTTTCCAAAATTAACTCATTCACTCACCAGCCAAAGTTGGCGGGTAGATGAAAAAATCCACCTGCCAAGCAAATGTTTTACCGGCCAAAATATTAAATTGCAAAACAGCTGGTGGTGGTTTAATCTCTGTTTTAATCGTGCTTTGTTTTGGAAGACTGGCTGGCTCGCCAATAATCAGCACGTACAGGCTAATTAATTAGCCTGATGTAAACACTAGCTGCACCTTCACAAAAAATAAAGACCACTATTTACCCGCCAAACGCATTTGGCGCTTACGGAGTTGTAATTTTGGACCCTGGTCAGAAAGTGTCGGCGTGAGCTGAGTGACGTACCGAGACGTGACAGGACTCTCCGTCTCGCTCCGAGCAGATCTCGATGTTTCCCAGATGGAGAATGGAGGCCATCACTTTAAAGATGCTAATCTGACTCGCATCCTTTATCCCTGGACACACACACACACACACACACACACACACACACACACACACACACACACACACACACACACACAGACACACACACAGACACACACACACACACACACAGACACACACACACGTTATTACAGATATTCATATTTTAAGATAAAACAGTTTCAATGGAGTCTAAATAACTAATCTGCTGCTTCCTGGTCCAGCCGGGATTTCTAATCTTAACTAGTCATTTTGGTGTTTAGATGTAACTGTTGTCGCCGTGTGACGCTCACTTTTTGTCGGCTAAACTCAACTGTAGCTACCTCTGAAAGGACCTGTACCTCACGGGCTCTGTACGCGGCTCACACTCACCTTTTCTTGGCTAAACGTAACTGTCCCTAAACGCTAACAGGGGACCAGTCTGACCCTGTGCAGGTTATTTATACATGTTATTCTACATTTGAGCTCCTTTGTGTGTTTGTTAATCTGTATCTTAGTGACTGTCCCAACTAAAATCTGATGCAATGAAAAATTAACCAGATCTCTGAACTTTCTAACAGTTTAGATTTTGAATCCTGCAGTTGCTGCAGCCTCTCTGTCCGGCTGTTTTTAAAGGTGATGGAACAAAGATCTGAGAGCTGCGAGGATTTAGGATGTACTAAAGTCTGTTTTGGTTTACTGAGAGATGATGAAATATGAACGTGTGTTCTTGTGTCCTCACCGAGCAGCGTGAAGGCCTCTCTGGTCTTCTCAAAGTCTTCGGCATCGTCCACTCCCTCGATGAGGATGTTCTCCCCCAGAGACGTGAACGTGAAGTCTTCTGCGCTGGCTGAGACAACAAAGTCAACAGGTTCACATGCTTCAGGGTCTACAACCCTCAATCTTTGCTGATAAACATCCACTAAAGTAAATACACTGAAACATCTGTGTATAAATATGACTGTGACTGTATATTTTAACAGAAATTGTCTGTAGATCTTGATTCACAGTTGGATTTCTGTTCATTTATATTTCACATTGCATTATGGGACCTTTATCTGTGCTCCGACAACTAACGTAGTGAGCTATTCACACAACACTATTATTATTATTATCGTAAATTATTAACCAGCAGCTGGATTATTGAGTCAAAAGCACCAAAAAAAGTGTTGAAAGCTTTTAAAAAAGCATCAAACAAGCGTCAAAAAGTTTAAAAAAAGAACATTTAATTTCTAACTGAGAGGTTTTGTGAGAGAATTTAAAGTAACAGAACATTTTCTGTATTTTTACTGTAGCTACACACAACATTTCTGTTTCTAATTACGGGGCAACGTCTGGGTAATGAGCTGCCAGAACCTTTCTGTTATTTTACGGACTTATTTGGGCAGTGGTGGTCTAAAGGTTAGAGAAGCGAGCATGTGACCGGGAGGTCGGCGGTTCAATCCCCAGACCGACAGGATGTAATCTGGGTGGTGGAGAGTGAAAGAGCATCTCGTCCCCCCCCTCATCACCACCACTGAGGTGCCCTTGAGCAAGGCACCTTAACCTCCAACGGCTCCAGTGGAGCTGCTCAGTGGCAGCAGGTCAGACTGTGGTTGTAAAACAATAAATAAAAGTGTAAAAGAAAACCTGTCGACTCACTGAGGCCGAGGTCTTTGAACTCGGGTAAACTGGCCGAGGCACACAGCTGGTAGAAGATGTGATAGTTCCTCTCGTCTTCAGCCTGGGAGACGGTCACACACACACACACACACACACACACACACACAGTGAGACACACACACAGTGAGACACACACCCAGTGTAACAAAGAGATGCTGAACTGTTTCTATGGATCCCACCGACCTGGAAAACGACGCGAGACTTCTCCAGCAGGTACGTCCTCATGTTGGCTCCGATGATGTTGTAATTGCGGCTGAAGCCGATCTGAATGTACTTCCCAAAGCGACTGCTGTTGTCGTTCCGCGTGGTTTTAGCGTTTCCAATAGCCTGAAGGGCAGAGAGGCCATCATCACACAATACACAGTACATCAGGAAATCATCTGCGTAACACCTGAGGGAACATTAAGTCTCTGACCACCAACCAGACGGCCGACCGGCGGCAGAGAGACGTAATACGTCTCCATGACAACAGGCGGTGCTAATCTGTGTTGTTGCCCAAAAAAAGTAAACCAGCAGCTGATTGGACGAACGCGTCACGTGGGTCTGGCTGCTCCCCGACCATAATGGCGGCTCATTCAGAATACGATGTCGTATTGTACGAAGATAGTTCACCGAAATGCCGTGCAGCTGCTGAATCTGTCAGTTTAAAAGATTTTCGTCAGACTTTGAGAGCCGTTCGTCACGCTAACAGAAGTGCAAATGCTGATTCGCTAGTCAATGGCTAGAACTCCACCAATCAGATTGGTCGTTGAGTCCGACTGCCCGCCCTCCGATTCAACAAGTCAGGTCGTCCCAAATGAAGGCCGACGGCTCCTCCGACTGACGACGGCACGGAACACACCGACCAGACTCGAGTCACCAACCTCGCCAGACTCGAGTCACCGACCTCGCCAGACGGCCGATAATCTGGTCGGTGAGTCGGCGCCTTTAGGATATCATCTGCGTATAAATTAGCTGTGGAAAACAAATTATTCATATATGTCTCGTGATTTTTCGTGCGTTTTTCAGTAAGTTAAAATCACAAATCGGGAAAGAATCAAATCGTGACTACAGCATATCATCCCAGTTTAAATGTTCATGAGTGGATTCTACAGAAGGAAGGTGTACACGTTGGTCAGTGTTTAATAATCTGTTTAATACAGTTCTCTGAGTTATTGAAGGGGATCTGCTTCCAGACATAATCTGTCAAGAGAAACTCGTGAGTATCCTTCCACGCAGCCCTAGTTTATCCACAGCTGCTGGGAAATAAATCTGCCAACATCAAATTGTTTGATTTCAGCACTAGAATGAAAAAACAACTTGTTCTTCCTTTAATTTACACAAACAAGAAACCCGCTGGGAGTCCTGCGCTCTCCGTTTGTATTTACAGAAGCAGAAGGTACGTGGATGATTAGATGTTTACACGGAGCGGAGATCAAACCCCGTTTCCACGAGGACACAACCTCATTTCCTTCAACGTGATTCAGTCAGGATCCCTACATTTAACTTCTCTGTCTGCTAACGCTCCGGCACGTAAACCCTTCAACATTTCATTCTCTCACTCTGTCTGTCAACTCGTTAAACACATCAGATAATACGTGTTAATGAGAGTTAATGAGAGTTAATGAGAGTTAATGAGAGTTAATGAGCAGTCTGCATCAACAGAACAACATTCCCAGGATAAAGTCTGAGTCTGCTCTCTGTGCGCTGCCTTTCTCAAAAGTAAAGTTGGAATAACTTCCTCTCGCTGACCTCCATGATGGGACTGGAGGCGAGCACTTTCTCCTCCACGTTGGTGTCGTTGGCCGAGCCGCCCACCGTGGCGAAGAAACGCATGGCGTACTTTGCAGAAACCGTCTTTCCTGCGCCGGATTCTCCGCTCACGATGATCGACTGATTCCTCTCGTCCCTGCAAAACACCAGACACATTTATTATCCAGCCCTCCTTCAGGCCGCCATTGGAAATAAGAACCTGTTCTTAATGACTTGCCTGTGAAAATAAAGGTGAAATATATAAATAAACACTAAGACAATATAAGAAAGAAAACATCCGGAAAAAAAACATGATTATATCTGCTAATTAGTTTACACTTTTTGAGACAAACAGAGTGATCATGAGCTACATTTAGTGAAACTGCGTGCTAGAAAGTGCTCGACTGATTTGATTTGTCTTTTCCGACGGCTGCTGTAGCGCCACTATTTGGACGTTTAGCCAGTCCCTCCAGAAAAACGTGATTATGCGATCGCAGAATTCAATGCATAATCAGCCAAAGTCCAAGTTTTTAAAATACGCCGCACTTTCGCCGCATAAATTGCCGATTTCCGCGCAAAATATGCGGGGCTTGCATGATTTCATAATCCCCGCATTTTCGTTGCAAAAAAGTCACATATATCTCAGCAGAAAGATGAAAAATGTTGCGTTTACTTCACACGAGAGCAGCCATTTTCCCCTGTTGCCATGGTAACGTTATGAAGTGATGTAATTTCTCCTACTGAGAACACGGTGTTGGGGGGGAATCACTTTGTTTTCTCTTTTTCATCAAACCAGTTTTTGCAAGTTCCCGCAATTTCATCGCATAAAATTGCATAAATATCCGCATATTCCATCGCAGTTTTTAATAAAACGTGCCGCATAATCAAGGATTTTTGCCGCAACAATCACAAAAAAACTCTGTTTGTCTGGAGGGACTGGTTAGTCAACAACGCCAGTTCAGGGAGGTTTAGAAAAGGAGTGTTTTGTGACCTGGCCATCTGCTTGTACGCCTCCTCGGCCACAGCGAAGATGTGCGGGTCCATGTCGCCCATGTTCTGCCCGCTGTACGCCCGGATCACCTCCTCGCCATAAATATGCAGCTGGTCATACGGGTTGATGGCCACGAGCACAATCCCTGCACACACCAACACATTCACACATTAAAACATCAACACATTCACACATTAAAACATCAACACACCAACACATTCATACATGAAGTATCACTCAGGAGAGTAACATGTTTTCCTCAGAGTATATATATGTATATATAATGATTTCACATGTAATAACTGTAGTAATAGGCGTATTGTGGCGTGACTGACCGCAGTAGGTGTAGATGTGGTTGGGCTCCAGGAAGCGGACCTTCAGGTTGTGCAGCACCGCCGGTTCATGCAGGTAACTGAGAGCAGTGAGGTCGTTTTCTCCCACCAGGATGTCCGGGTTACGCAGGAAAGGAAGAGGGTTCGACTTCGGACCCACAGGGGTACTCCAGAGGCTGAAAGACATAGTACACAGTCAGGGTACTCCAGAGGCTGAAAGACATAGTACACAGTCAGGGTACTCCAGAGGCTGAAAGACATAATACACGGTCAGGGTACTCCAGAGGCTGAAAGACATAGTACACGGTCAGGGTACTCCAGAGGCTGAAAGATAATACACAGTCAGGGTACTCCAGAGGCTGAAAGACATAGTACACAGTCAGGGTACTCCAGAGGCTGAAAGACATAGTACACGGTCAGGGTACTCCAGAGGCTGAAAGACATAGTACACGGTCAGGGTACTCCAGAGGCTGAAAGACATAGTACACGGTCAGGGGTACTCCAGAGGCTGAAAAACATAGTACACAGTCAGGGTACTCCAGAGGCTGAAAGACATAATACACGGTCAGGGTACTCCAGAGGCTGAAAGACATAGTACACAGTCAGGGTACTCCAGAGGCTGAAAGACATAGTACACAGTCAGGGTACTCCAGAGGCTGAAAGACATAGTACACAGTCAGGGTACTCCAGAGGCTGAAAGACATAGTACACAGTCAGGGTACTCCAGAGGCTGAAAGACATAGTACACAGTCAGGGGTACTCCAGAGGCTGAAAGACATAATACACGGTCAGGGTACTCCAGAGGCTGAAAGACATAATACACGGTCAGGGTACTCCAGAGGCTGAAAGATATAGTACACAGTCAGGGTACTCCAGAGGCTGAAAGACATAGTACACGGTCAGGGTACTCCAGAGGCTGAAAGACATAGTACACGGTCAGGGTACTCCAGAGGCTGAAAGACATAATACACAGTCAGGGTACTCCAGAGGCTGAAAGACATAGTACACAGTCAGGGTACTCCAGAGGCTGAAAGACATAGTACACAGTCAGGGTACTCCAGAGGCTGAAAGACATAATACACAGTCAGGGTACTCCAGAGGTTGAAAGACATAGTACACGGTCAGGGTACTCCAGAGGCTGAAAGACATAATACACAGTCAGGGTACTATCCCTGTTAAAATATTCCCACTTTCATTCTAAAAGTACTATAAAGTTTTCCAACATTTGTATCCCTGTATGTTTGGGGGACAGAGTTTTCTCCTGGAAGTTATTGTGATTGGTCCATTAGGCGTCTATACAACTGACCAGAGGATGACATCAGCAAACCTGTCCAATCAGTGAGCTGCCAGCAAACTATGAACACAATTATAGACGCAACACTTTGGGTTTTACCCCCATTTCTCATGAGCTGAACCCAAAGATCTGAGACTCTTTCTACGCACAAAAGACGTATTTCTCTCAGATATTGTTCACAAAGTGTCTAAATGTGAGTTAGTGAGACGAGATCATCCGTCCAGCTCACAGGTGAGGCAGATCAAGATGCTGATTGGACAGCAGGATTATTGCACAGGTGTGCCTTAGGCTGATCTCTCTCTCTCTCTCCTCTCTCTCTCTCTCTCTCTCTCTCTCGCTCTCGCTCTCTCTCTCTCTCTCTCTCTCTCTCTCTCTCTCTCTCGCTCTCTCTCTCTCTCTCTCTCTCTCTCTAAATGCTCACCTTCGATGGCGTCTGACGGTGTATTATGTCCGGCACTTTGAGGAGCTGTTCTCACTAACTCAGATTTAGACAGATTGTGAACACTATCTGAGAGAAATCAGTCTTTTGTGTATATAAAGAGTCTCAGATCTTTGAGTTCAGCTCATGAGAAATGGGGGTAAAACCAAAGTGTTGCGTTTATAATTGTGTTGAGTATAAAGTGAGTCTGTGTGTGTCTGGCGTGTGCAGGTAGTTCTCTGAGAGGTTGTAAACAGTGACGTACCGTTTCATCCTCCAGTTTGAGGTGAAGCACCGGCTCTCCTTCTTTATAATCTCTGACGATCTCTGCAGCCTTCCAGACATCCTCGGGGTCGGGGATCCACACCCGGGTGAACTGAAACACACAACGCATCACGTCACACGCTAGTGGGGAAATACTTCAACTGCTCGGAGATTCGGCCCTTTGGTAGGAATTTGATTTTCATTTGGGGATTTGAATATTTTTTTTGTTGGTTTTTCTCTTCAATACTTTAGTATCTGAATCCCAACACGGCATCATGACTTCATCATGGGCGTCAGTTTGGTTTGAAATGTGGTGGGGACAGAGATGCATTCGGAAGTGTATTTCCAGAAGTGGTGGGGACAATGACGCATTCATATTTTTTTCTCTTTCGCGCAGGTCATGTTTTGAAAGACGTTCCAGGGGCCTGTAGGCTACTACAAATCCAGTTTAACATGCCCTGGATTCCTTTCAGTTCCCACAACCACGGTTAAACTGTGTCACAACGTTTATCAACTAGTTAACTCAACCCAGGGTTTCCCAATCTAGAGACGCGCACGTTCACATAAAAGAGGTTTGCAATCAATCTACCAGAGCCACATATTTTACATAAGAGCAATTCTACATAAATATGAAGAACACAGACACGGTTTACAAGCAAAAGGCAATCCAGTCGCTGCTTCCCTAAAACAGGAAGAAAAACTGGCAAAAAAGCCGACGCTGTAAATGTGTAAGTCACAACGCTTATCAGTCCCTCCAGACAAACTCAGAGTTTTGTGATTGTTGCGGGCAGAAATCCTTGATTATGCGGCACGTTTTCTTATAAAATGCGATGGAATGGATATTTGTGCAATTTTATGCGATGAAATTGCAGTAACTTGCAAAAACTGCGGTTTGATGAAAAAGAGATTCCCCCAACCATGTTGTCAGTAGGCGAAATTACGTCACTACATAACGTTCCCATGGCAACATGGGAAAATGGCTGTTCTTGTGTGAAGTAAACGCAACATTTTTCAACTTTCTGCTGAGATATATGTGACTTTTTTGCAACGAAAATGAGGGGATTATGAAATCATGCAAGCCCCGCATATTTTGCACGGAAATCTGCAATTTATGCGGCTAAAGTGCGGCGTAGCCTATTTGAAAAAATGCGGCCCCCACATAAATATGCGGACTTTGGCTGATTATGCATTGAATTCTGCAATCGCATAATCACGTTTGTCTGGAGGGAGTGGCTTATCAACCAGTCAGACACAAGATGTGACCATAATTACACTTGTTCTTTCCATAAACTGTCGTTAGTCTATTCAGTTGCAACCCTGGCAGTGGGAAGCGATCGTGAGCAAATAAAAAATGTAAAAACATAATTCAAACCGATGCATTGGCAACACACGGCTCAAGAAGTTTACAATAGGCCTACGTTATTCCCTCCACTGAGAATCTATAGTCTACCTTTCATAAATACCCATCAGGGAATGTTAACGGGGTTGTCAGTCTCTAAATGTTTTAACTTTTAAGAGCGCATCTCTCTCTCTGTCTCTCTCTGTCTCTCTCTGTCTCTCTCTGTCTCTCTCTCTCTCTCTCTCTCTGTCTCTCTCTCTCTCTCTGTCTCTCTCTCTCTCTCTCTCTCTCTCTCTCTCTCTCTCTCTCTCTCTCTCTCTCTCTCTCTCTCTCTCTCTCTCTCTCTCTCTCTCTCTCTCTCTCTCTCTCTCTCTCTCTCTCTCTCTCTCTCTCCTTTTTTTCTCACTGAACTCCACCCATTCAGTCAATGGATCTTCTAAGAATGGTGATGCCGTTATCAGTGGAGTAGGCCTATTGATTGGTCAGTAGGCGGAGCTTTTACACCAGTTGATCTCTGATCTCTGACATAACCTGCTCCACGGCGTTACCACGGCGATTGAACGCGGTAACAACTAATCCACCGTCGTGGTACAGAAAACCCTGGGTTCAGTACAGGCCCCTGTAGCTTACTAATGTAAATAAATAAAAATGTATTCAAAAATGTGATGATATCCGACTCGTTTTATGAAGAGCAGCCTTAAGTTTTCAAAAAGCATTAGACACGACATATGTTCTGCTTCGTACCATGTTGACAATATGACATGACGTGGTTTAATGTACCTAAACAATAATAATTTCTCTCTCATATTGCTCCTTATAACCACCGAAAACTCTGAAAAAATCGAACCAAAAGTCCAATTATTATGGACGTTATCTGACATTAAGCTTGTTTCTGCTTCACATCTTCAGCAGCAGCGGCTGTGGGTTGACTCCCCACGGTTCTCATGGGCTTAATATAACGTGAAAAAGCTTAACGTGGTTTAATGTCCCTAAACAGATCAATGATCACATTTCTCTCTCATATTGCTCCTCATGTACAGTAAGTGATCTTATGTGTTATGAACTTTATTTTTTAACTAAATTGAGCTCGAGGTTTAAAAAAAAGTGGTGGGTACAAAATGACTCATGACAAAATCTGGTGGGGACACGTCCCCACCGTCCCCCCCTAAAACGACGCCTATGGACTTCACGTAAACATACACGACAACTTTCTTTCTGTTATCTGGACGCATTTTGAGCTCTCTGCGTGTAGTCTACGCCGTATACAGCGGACGTAAACACGCACGCCACTGATCGGGAGAGGAACGTGTTATCGCCAGAAGAAAGCTACGGTTCAGTTTAGGAAAAGAACAACGCGCCTGACTTTACAAAAACAAGAAAGCGAGGAAACGCCACTGCTGATCCCGGTCTCCGTGGTGAAGGTCCTGTGTTGTTTGACCCGTCCCGCCCCCCCGACCAACCTCCCTACGCTGATTTTCTCCCTTCCATGCTACTCGCTACGCCGTCAATTCACACGCAATCACAAGGTGATGTAAGTCAATGGAGGCCAGACGGCGTCCTGGGAGTCCTCCAAAGAGCGGGGGCCATTTTTTCATAAAAAACTCGATTTACAATTCGACCCCCCCCCCCTTCCATTTAAAACAAAATAACTGAACTGTAAATATATTATAAAAATATATATTTATTGTATTTAATTAAAGTGCATCAACATAAACAACATAGCAAATCAAACCCTTTCTCTACCTGAAGAGTCGCTGAGCAACAAAGATTGTTAAACATCCAGATTATTGATACTGGATTTGGATCGAGATAATAAAAACCTAAAAAATAAAAAAAAATCTAAAAAAATCGATTTTTTAAAAACATGAATCGATTTGACCTACCGACTCCATTTTAAAATCAAATAGATTTTTTCCCAGCCCTACCCACAGCTAAATAAATTGAACTCTGACTAAACGTGCATTCAGGCTGAACTACAGAGTGGACGTAGTCAGGATGAAGCAGTTAAAGGTCCGCTAGCTGCTGGTTAATTCACGCAGCGCTACGTCGTTTATCTCAGCCGACAACGGAGAATATAGCGTTATATCTAGCAGCCCTAGTTATCACCAAGCCGTGTGACGTGCGTGGTGAAACCTCAGCAGCCCGCCGCCGTTCACACGGGTTCATGAAGGTAAAAACAGTACAGACGTGTGAAATGTCACTGAACGCACGCTGATCAGAAGAGTTCATTAGTTCCTAAATCTTCGTAGCACAAAACAAAACAAAACAAACGGTATTTTAGGGTCCTCGCCACCACGAGGGACAGACTGAGGAATATTTAAGGCAGGGACGCACCAAATCCAGGATTAGGCTTCAGATCCAGCTGAATTTTGGGTTTTTTGACTGAGTTCTGGTTTCTGCTGAACCTTAGAATATTTTCCCTCCTAACCGAACTCTACGCTTGCACTACGCGCTACGCTGGTTGCCGTGACGACGGCGCCGTTGATTACGGGAAGGTGTTTCCGTAGGTGGAGCGTTCAATGCCGTCGGCTGTGAGAAAGTGAAAATGGAACTGGTGAGCAGAACAAGTGTTTGTTTGGCAGAACTTTCAGTCAGAAGAAGGCCGTTCAAGTCACGCTACACGTTCAATCTGCAACGCCGGTTTGTCTCGTGGTGGCGAGGAGCCTAAACAACACACAACATGGCCGCCGTTACAACATCTGGTGTGAAAGATCTGAAAGAATACGAGTTGTGCGTGAAGGAATCTCCAGACAGCAGCCAGAATGCAGCAACTTCAGGTACGGCAGAGGAAGGACAGTCTCTACGTACGAGGCGGTCGCTCTGGGACGGCGAGTATACGGTAAACTCACCACAACAACTAGACTACGCCGCTGGTTACAACAGAGAAAACTCATCAGCTGTCAAAGCAACCTGAGTTCAGGGCCTCAACCTCTGAATGAAATAAAACATGATTTATCTGGACCTGCTGACGTCTGCTGTCTGCGTTTGTGAGTTGAAGATGAAAGAACTGGTCCAGATCTCTCCGAGTTCTCTTCACAGTAACAACGTTTCACTAGAAGTCGGACCTGCTTCTGCAGATTAACTCAGTTCCTGATCAAAGGCTTCGTTAACTTCCCTGATTATCTCCTCGGAGGAAATTACAGCAGCAGACTAAACTTCTGCAACACGGCGAGTCCTGAATAATGAAATGCAGGACGAGGTTCTCGTGTTCCCGGATCAGAGTACACTTAACCCTGAAGTCACACGTGGTTAGTCTGGTTAGTCTGGTTAGTGTCACATTAACCCTCGTGTTCCCGCTGACCTGCAACTTTCTGATTTTCTAGGGCGAAATTTCAACACTTTGACGTTTTTTGTCAATTTCACTGAAAAAAATTGTCACTTTTTCGGCATTTTTTAATTATGTTTTTATAAATTCTTTAACACGTTTTGTCACTTTTTTTTAAAACAAGTTTTTGTCCCTTTTTGGCGATGATTTTGATGTTTTTTTTGTCACTTTTTCAGCATTTTTGTAGCATTTTCCAACATTTCTGACTTTCTTCATCATTCTTTTGTCATAGTTCTGATATAGAAAGTTGTGTAAACGGGTAAAATTTGGGTGTTTGGTGTTTTAAGCCCCCAGCGCTGCCTGGGAGGCGACGTTGGGATTAGGCAATGGTTATGGTTATGTTATGGTTATGTGCCTTGAAGTCGACGTTGGGGGCTTAAAACACCATCAAGCGAGGACAACAGGAGGTTAAAGAACAACTGATTCTCTGACTGAAAGCTACTGGGGGGCGGCAGGAAAAACCCTGAGTCACCAGATATGTGAGACATTTACACGCCCGGCGCTGCTCACCTGGAGAGAAACTCTGACATCACGTCATCCATGCAAATCTGCTTCACCGACAGCACGAAGGTATTTGAATAAAAACCCTGAGCAGCTCTCAGTCCATCAGTTTCATACTGAAACATTCACACATTCAAAATATATA
>CM042442.1:33153943-33160301 GCA_023631565.1 Gymnocephalus cernua | reverse complement strand
CCTGATTATTTACATGGAGTCTGGCTCTATACACGCTAAAAGTAGTGATTTATTTACATGGAGTCTGGCTCTATACACGCTAAAAGTAGTGATTATTTACATGGAGTCTGGCTCTATACACGCTAAAAGTAGTGATTATTTACATGGAGTCTGGCTCTATACACGCTAAAAGTCCTGATTATTTACATGGAGTCTGGCTCTATACACGCTAAAAGTCCTGATTATTTACATGGAGTCCTGGCTCTATACACGCTAAAAGTCCTGATTATTTACATGGAGTCTGGCTCTATACACGCTAAAAGTCCTGATTATTTACATGGAGTCTGGCTCTATACACGCTAAAAGTCCTGATTATTTACATGGAGTCTGGCTCTATACACGCTAAAAGTCCTGATTATTTACATGGAGTCTGGCTCTATACACGCTAAAAGTCCTGATTATTTACATGGAGTCTGGTGGGTTAACCTCTTTCTTCACTGTGACGTAACTGGCCAGCGGTTGCCTTAATTACTTAGAAAATCATACAACTTGTACATGAGAATGTGTTGTTTGAAGACAAACTGAGACTGATTTAAAAAATGAATCCAGATCAAAAATCTGCAGATTAATAAATGACAAATAATCGTTATTTACACTAAATATTAAACCTGTTTTTTTTTTGTCTGCAGTGTGTGAATGTGCTGAATGTGCAGCTGAGATGATAAAGAGAGACGGGTCTGAGTCAGCAGAGTGATCGTGTGTGTGTGTGTGTGTGTGTGTGTGTGTGTGTGTGTGTGTGTGTGTGTGTGTGGAGCAGATGGAGCAGCAGATCAGATTATTTAGGATTTAAGTGGCTCGTCTTCATCAAAACTAACTCAGACTTTAGCAGGAGGATTACAGAGCAGCTGCACAAACCAACGCTCGGACTACACATAATATATATAATATATTATTAGTGACCCCCCCCCCCAACCCCACCCCCCCTACCCTGAGGCGTCTCAGAGCACCAACAGCAAGTAGAATCACCTTTAATGAATCCTTCGTCCCCGATGCTGTGGAGGTAACACGGGACCAGAACTAAGACTGAACGCAGGGCGAGGCAGACCGTCCGGGTCGCAGGTTCTATGCACGGCGAGCATTTTTAGTAGGCTATATTTATCTGTTTATTGACAACGTAAATGTAGCCTTTGTAAAGTCACTTTTTATGAAATGTAATGTCTGTTGTGCCCGTGTTGCCGCCCTGGCTACGTTCTGATTGTAGCGTCCCGTCTCTCTTGTATTCCTGGTGGAACCGGAGACAAATAAAGCAATAAAGTTCCTTCCCGAGGCTGGGACTGGATTTTAATTTTGTATTTTCATTCATTATGATTCTAGAAATGTGTGTGTGTGTGTGTGTGTGTGTGTGTGTGTGTGTGTGTGTGTGTGTGTGTGTGTCTGTGTGTGTGTGTGTGTGTGTGTGTGAGTGTGTGTCTGTGTGTGTGTCTGTGTGTGTGTCTGTGTGTGTGTGTGTGTGTCTGTGTGTGTGGTGTCTGTGTGTGTGGTGTCTGTGTGTGTGTGTCTGTGTATCTGTGTGTGTGTGTGTGTGTGTGTGTGTGTGTGTGTGTGTGTGTGTGTGTGTGTGTGTGTGTGTGTGTGTGTGTGACTACGAAGGAGAAACGTAAAGTGAGACCATCTTAAATGTCAGGTGAAAACTAGAATACAAAAGTCAGACTGTTAGCCTCCCTTTCCCACAATGCACCTGGAGAGTGTCTCTGATTTAGGGACCCAGCTCTCAGACTGTTGTTGTTGTTCCTGTGGTAACAACTCAGACTATCACTGGACATTAAACCTGCTGCAACTCTCTACTTCAGCGGGACATTTGTAGTCTCATGTCATGACATCACTATGACGTAACTGTGACATCAACACCAGCTGAAGTCGTTTATTAATGCAGCTTAAAGGTTGTATTTTAACTATTTGTTAGTCATTGTAACTGTTTAGCAGCATTATTTGATACAAGATGGTTATTTTATCTTTTACAAAACCACAGATTCTAAATCCTGGAAAGGAACTTTTTTTTTTTTAATACTGTAAAGTTTGATCATTTTCTGAAAGTGTTTTTCTCTGATAACAACTCATCACACTGCTGCCTCACAACCACCACATTGCATCATGGAAATAACTTTTAATAAGTCACGAAACTCGGTTGGCTTTCAACCAAAGAAGTCCTCCCCCGCCATAAGTCATATATGCTACCTGTGCGCTCAATGACGTGCTGAAGTCCATTCAAAAATATGTAAATATATAGAGAACGGTCTGTTTTCATGGGAAATCTGCACAACCCAACTTGCCAACAACTGTCCTCGGTCCTCTGAAACATTCGGCACATATATAATCCACCACATAGCAATGATTGAGATATTAGTTAAACTTTTGATCACTATCAACGCCACCGCTTAACCGCCCGAAGACGCGACTCGCCGCTCAGAATTCCATGAAAATAACATGAAGTCTGGTTCACGTCGACGTGACCTGCAGACACACGAACGCTGTTAACTCTGGATGAACACAGGCCTGTTTGTTAAAACGAGGCTTTTTTTAGAAGGAGTTGTGAATGCAGTTTGTAATCAGTGTTTAATAACCAGGAAACCGTGTGACGTCGCGGTGCTCCACAGGTGAAGGGACTCACCTTTGTGTACAACTCGTTCACAGACATGATCCCAAAAGAACAAACGGTGTCCTCACAAAGCCATTATAATCCTTTTTATTGGGAAGTTTCTTCGTGTAAAGCAGCGGAGACACCGGTCAGCTGGTAGTTAGTCCGCACGCCCCCGTAGCGCGCGGGCTGGCAGGTGTATCCCGGGAGCGGACAGGTGTCCCCGGCGGAGTTTCGGTCACTTCTCTCGGTGTAGATGCAGCCGTCAGAAAGCCTCGGGGGTTCGCGGTACCTGCACGCGTTCCTCCCGTAGTTACCCTGCGTCGTTCCCGTGGTTACACACTTGAGTCCAACACGGTAAAACACGGTAACAGACCCGTGAGAAACCAACATTTTACACTAAAACCTGCTGCAGACTTCCGGGACAGACACACGGAGAGTCTGATTGGCTGTTTCCTGACTCTCTGTCAGGCAGGTTTCTACTGTGCGCGCACACACACACACACACACACACACACACACACGCACACACACACACACACACACACTCTGCTACACGGTTCCCAAAATGAGGGTCGGGGCCCCACAGACGGTCCAGAGAGAAGCGCGAGGGGTCATTTAATGATTCAGGAATCAGAGGAAACTTCTGATTTGTTTGATTGTGCGTTTATTAATCTTCTATTAATATTAATTAATAGATGCAATGTCATATATAATACCTATACAATACAATATACATAGGAACTATGATATGTAAATAATAATGTAAATACATTTGACTATTTATTATCTTTACTTATATTTATTATTTTGTGTTGTTTTCATTAATAATAAAACATCTGATTTTATAAACTACATATGTGTGTGCGTGTGTGTGTGTGTGTGTGTTGTGTGTGTGTGTGTGCAGTAATCTTAATGTGTAAAGTAACTAGTAACTAAAGCTGTAACAGATGAATGTAGTGGAGTAAAAAGAACAATATTTCTCTCTGAAATGTAGCGCAGTAGAAGTAGAAAGTGGCATGAAAAGAAAAGAAATTAAAGTACAAGTACCTCAACATTTGGTACTTAAGTACAGTAGTGGAGTAGATGTACTTAGTTACATTCCTCCACTGTGTGTGTGATTAGCAGAAACAGATTTAAAGACATCAGAGCTCTGAAACATGACGACGTGTCTCCATCTGATGGAAAACATCTAAACTACAGTCTGGAGCTGCAGACGGGAAATATGATTCAATACAAAGATGTCAAAGACACAACGAGTGTTTTAGTTACTTAGGTTATGGGTGCTCGATCTCCGGAGCCCCCCGGTGAATGCTGAGCCCCCCCCCCCCCGGTAAATCCTGAGCCCCCCCGTGTGCCAGACTGCCAAAGTAAACATTGCAGTTGGTGCTGAGTGGAGCGTCTGTCATGGTGTGATTGGTGATTCGCGGTCAGTCCCCGGCTCCACATCTCTCCACCTTGGCCAGACGGACTTGCAGAGAAAATCTCAAATTTGCCAGAAGTTGGTCAGGTTTTCCCAGACTAGAGAAGTGATCTGTCCTGAGTTAACCCTCTGAAATGCAGACATTGTTTGACTGCGCCCGCGGAGGGAAACATTCCTCTGTCAAAAAAATCACACCAACGCATGTTTTTTTATCGTAAACTTCGTAATTTCAATGTCGATAAGACCTTCATGTGGATGTTTTATTGCTGCTTTATTGAAACTATTCTTTCTTTGCCTTTGTGAGCTGGTTTGGGTCCCTCACTCTTAAAAACTAAAGTAGGCTCCAATACATAACTAAAGTGTCCTACAACCCTCTGACTGACTTAAACTCTCTATATGAGGTAAGGACTCTGAAGAAGGCCCAGCCAGTCCTGGCTGATATAAGCCCCCCCCCCCTGAACAGCTACTTCATGTTGTTGCCGTCTGGCTGCAGATTCTGCTACATGCAGGACACACAGACACAAATACTCTGTTGTTCCTGCTGCTATCGGCTTAGTTAATGACTCAATGTGAGATGTGGACTTCTGTGTAGTTTGTATTTATGTGTCCTTTACTGATGTCGTCTGTTGTCTGTTGTCTGTGTGTTGTTTCCAGGGCTCTCAAGTTTTGAAGGACAGGCAAGAGTGACATCCTCCTTCTCCCCCCAACATTTGGCACCAACATTTGGGTCTAATCATAACTGGCCTGGCAACCCAAAGGACAGAGTTCTGGTTCCAGATTTGTTTGGTGACTATGATGGGGGGGGGGGGATCCACCCCCAGAAAATGTTGAGCATTAAACACTTCATTTCCTGCATTGTGGTGAATTTCTATGCACCTATTAGAACCTTTTTCTGAATCAATATGCTGTTAATATCTTTATGTAAAGGGACACAAATTACAATTCAAATATAAAAACATAATGGAATATATTGCAGTAATACTCTCAGGTATTCTGTATTGCTTTCAACTATTTATTCTCCTTTGGATCAACTTTCCTAATTATATCTGAGTCAGCACACATGTAGCTTAGGCATCATTTACTCTTACCTTCTCTTTTGCATCTTTTGTTGGGGAAGTAACCTCCTTAAATGTGCATTTGACAATTATTCACCTCAATTATACATTCATTTCAATGGATTAATAAACCCCTGGATGGATGTGTCTGCTCATGTCCAAAACTTTTGCACATTCAAAATATAACTCATCCCATGCTCTCTGAGATTTGGAGGAGTCGTGATATTTTGTGAAAAATAAAGTGATAATAGGATATTACAAGAATACAGTCACAATATTTCAGAAATAATCCACCTGCACAATAGTCTGCTGAGCATTACGTGATATCTCTGCTGATACGGTAGACCTCAGACCTCCTGACAGACCAGATCCCCGTCTGGGTCTCTGGTTTCTGAATGAGACTACGTCTAGTGAAGTAGCTGAACGCTGCTCTACGTCGGAGGTGGAAAACAGAAACTATACGGCAGAATTAACGGAGCTCAAACGCGTCACATCTGCCGCAGCATCTCCACAGCAGAGCGCATCGATGAACCTGAAGCTGCAGCTTTTTACAGTGAGAGTGGACAATAAGACACGATTCATATTTGTCAGTCAACTTTTCTAAATACATTCAGGGCTACACTCAGAACATTCGAGCCGAAGCCTCGGCAAAATCAGCTGACGCTGCGTCTGCCCCTTTCTTTTTTTTGATTGGCTGATAAGCGTCAGGCTCGACTAAGACCTCCAGGGGAGACTAGCTTGATTCCTGCCGGTTCCGTAGTGAGAGCTGTGCGGCCAGAGACATTTTGGGCGCTGCGGCATATTACATATAGCCTATTATAGTTTTTCTGCGTGAGAAATACAATGTGTGGCGGGGAGTGCGTGACAAAAGACTGAAATGAGTGACTGTCAACGCTCAATGCGTGACACTTGAGAGCCCTGTGTTTCTGTTGCATTCCACTGCTGCACAACGAGTTGCCCCTCGGGGATAATAAACTCCTTGACTTGACTTGAGAATGTGTAAAGATTGAGGGGAGAGTTTAGACGTTTCACTCAAACGTTTGCATCGGATCTTTCCAAAGAGACATTTGTCTCCTTCAGTCTGTCCGAATGTTTGAGTTACTAAAGACTACAGACCCCCCCCCCCCCCCCCCACCCCCCCCCCCCCCCCCCCCCCCCCCCCCCCCCCTTTCTGTTGTCAGGATACACTTTAACCCTCTTGGTGTCTTCAGGTCTAATTTGACCCATTTTCAAAAACGTTTCTATATCAGAAATTTGGATTTTCTT
>CM042442.1:33083943-33141443 GCA_023631565.1 Gymnocephalus cernua | reverse complement strand
TCATCCGTAGACCCTGATCCAGCTGCCGCCGGCGCTGCTGCTGCTGCTGCAGAGTCTGCTGCTGCTCACGCTGCAGCTGCAGCTGCTGCATCTCCCGCTGCTGACGCTGGAGGACAAACACACACACACACACACACACACACACACACACACACACACACACACACACACACACACACACACACACACACACACACACACACATGTTACTGTAACATCTCTGCTGCTGACGCTGGAGGACAAACACACAAAAATTAGAGCAACTATTTTGATAATCTGACTGTTTTTCTCTCAAAAAATGTGACTTTTTCCCCCAAATTATTCTTTTTTCAAAATATTCCAACTTTTTCTCTTTGAAAATATTTGACTTTTTTTTCAAAAATATTCTTTCAGTGTTCTGTGTTTTATTCTAAAAATCATATCTTTATATATACTATATATGTAGATATTAATGCACACGTAAACTGTAAACCAGAAGTGTCAAACTCAACTTCACTAATGGCCACACTAGAAGAAGAGAATCACATCGAGGGCCAGACACATTACTGACATGGTTTTATATATGAGGAAAAAGTCAAATATCTTCTTACTGTATGTCACATTTTTTGCAATTTTTGTAGCTTTTTTCAAAAACAATTCCATCTTTCTTGTAACTTTCTCCGACGTTTTTGTCGTTTTCTTAATTGTTTTTTTTTCCCTTAGCCATCATAGAATTTAGCAAATGAAGAAAACCACGTTCCCGTCTTTTTGATTTGGTGCATAAACCAAAATGTATTGTGAACCTAAATTGATATATACGGGCCGAATCAAAATCTGCGAGGGGCCGGGTTCGGCCCACGGGCCTCGAGTTTGACACATGTGCTGTAAACTCTCTGGTGATGATATATATGTAATATATACATATATATATATATATTAGGGCTGTCAAATGATTAAAATTTTTAATCAAATTAATCACAATTTTCAGTGGATTAATCATGATTAATCACCATTTGCAATTACACCTGAATCCTAACCATTTTTTTCTGAAATGCATACCAAAAGATACTAGTGCTGTCAAGCAATTAAAATATTTAATCGCGATTAATCGCACATTTTTATCTATTTAGCTAAATGTCCCTCGATTTCTTTTTGTCCCATTATATTTTCTCATTTTAATTCTCTTATCAGCATGGAAAAGTAGATCAGCTGCTTTGTGACAATGTTTTTTTTATTGAAAACAACATTGTCATATACGTTATGTTCAATTTCACACTAACATTCACACTTGGAAATAATAATCTGTCACATAATGTAACGCTGTTACCTCGATTTTCCATTGCAGGTAGTACTGCAGATAGTCCTGCAGATAGTACTGCAGATAGTCCTGCAGATAGTACTGCAGATAGTCCTGCCTCATGCCTGAGGCGAGCGTGGCTGGTCCTACTGTCTATGCTATCTGTCTATGGGCTCATAGCGTCGTCATAGCAACTGGTTTCCCGTGACTCATTTCCTGGTTCTCGTTCTCGTTCATAACCAACGTAAAATCAAGGAGAGGGTTTTCCTGCTGCAGGTTTCCCACCGTGGTCAGAAAGAACAGAGGAGACACTTTGTTTCTCTCACTGACTGTAGAGTCACTACTCGCTCGCTCTGAAGATAATCGCCGTGACGAGCCTACAAGCTACGCGGCTAGCAAGCTCAAACCGGCCGAGGCTTGTGTCTGTTTTGTTTCCGGTCTGCGAAATTACAAGACCCGCCCTTCAATCACTACTATTGGCCAGGCGTCCAAGGTAACGTACCCCCATTAGTTCAGGTCCTATCCCCTGACCAATCCACTATCCTAACTACTCGCGGTGAAATGCCTAAACCAAACCAATCAGCTGCTTCGTAGGGCGGGACATGGCGTGGCCATAGACAGTTAAAGAAGTGGACTAACAGATCTCGTTGCTCTCTCTATGCGTTAAAAGTGCGTTAAAAAAATTATCGGCATTAAAATGGGTTTGCGTTAACGCCGTTAATAACGCGTTAAACTGACAGCCCTAATATATATATATATATATATATATATATATATATATATATATATATATATATATATATATATATATATATATATATATAATGACATGTGATAATAACTGACCATGAGCGCGGCCTCCTCCTCTCTCAGCTCTTTGTGTTTCTGTTTCTGCCGCTCCGCCGCCTCCATCTGAGTCCTGATGACGTCCAGCGTCTGCAGGTTCCTGTGCTGCCGCTGCTGCGCTTCCTGCGCCGCTTTCTGGTCTTTGGCTCGCCGGTCGGCCTCCCACAGCTCGGAAAACAGCTGTTCTTCCTGCCGCTGCCGCTGCTGCTGCTGCTGCCGACTCTCCAGCTGAGCCGCTCGCTCCACGCACACCTGCTGCTCTCTGCGCTGGCTCTGCACCGTCCGCAGCTCCTCACACTGGTCCCTGGAGTTACACACAGTAATCAGATTACTTTACTACAGGAAACATACTGGTACACACTGGTCCCTGGAGTTACACACAGTAATCAGATTACTTTACTGCAGGAAAAGTAGTGATACACACAAATCCCTGGCGTTAGAGACAGTAATCAGATTACTTTACTACAGGAAAAGTAGTGATACACACAAATCCCTGGCGTTAGAGACAGTAATCAGATTACTTTACTACAGGAAAAGTAGTGATACACACAAATCCCTGGCGTTAGAGACAGTAATCAGATTACTTTGCTGCAGGAATAGTACTAACACACACTGTGATAATACTCCACTGCTTCTAAAACCTTGATGCTACAAAAGTATTATGAGCGAAATGTATTTCAACTTTACTAAACTTTTTTCCTGAAATAGTCCAACCTTTTTTCTTAAAATATTTCAACATATTGTTTTTAAAATATTCCAACTTTTTTCTTGAAATATTTCTTTTTCTTGAAATATTTAAACTTTTTTTCTTGTCTTTTTTTGTGCAGAAAGATCTCATCAAATGGGGTCCCGTGGTCTAGTCTGTGTGTTTAGGGGTCCTTGACGTGAGAACGTTTGGGATCCACTAGACCGAGTCTACAGAACTATCGGAGTGAGAACATAGTGACCTTCCACTCAGACTGTGTACAGCTGCTGCTGGACGCACCATTAATGAGCTGGCTGGGAGGCTTTTAATGTGAAAGTGTGGAGGAACCACCTGAACAGCTGATCCATCTTCTCTGAGACGACCCGCTGCCTGTCTGTCTCTCTGTTTACCTGAACAGCTGATCCATCTTCTCTGAGACGACCCGCTGCCTGTCTGTCTCTCTCCGCTCTCTCAGAGCTTTCGCTCGTTCTCTCATCTTCGCCTGTCTCTCCACCGAAGTCTCCATCTTCTCCTCCATCTCCTGCAGGAGCTGCTGCTCCTCCGCCTCCAGCAGCACACGCAGCCTGGAGACAGACAGACAGACAGACAGGTTAGACAGACAGACAGACAGACAGGTTAGAGACAGACAGACAGACAGGGGGGCAGACAGACAGACAGAGAGACAGACAGACAGACAGGTTAGAGACAGACAGACAGACAGACAGGTTAGAGACAGACAGACAGACGGACAGACAGACAGACAGACAGACAGACAGACAGACAGACAGACAGACAGACAGACAGACAGACAGCCAGAGAGAGAGACAGACAGCCAGGTGGAGATCAGATCAAGGTATTGTATCACATCTCCCAGCTGACATAAGTACTTCATAACGTAGACACCGTCGACACATCCGGTCTGTCTGCGCTTTTCCTGGGCGATCGGCCCAAAGTGTAAATAGAATGTATTCATACACTACGTGTGATATGTAATCTGTGTGAATTTTCATACACATGGAAATTTACCACACTGCACATAGCTGTGCATACTGTACAGATCTGTCTATTTGGTTCATCAGAATATCCATATTTATTCTGTTTTTCTTAGTATATATTCTGTTAATACATTGCATATATCTATATTATTCTTACTACTAGTATGCTGCCACTGCTACCTCATTGCACATATCTGTACACGTTGTCCATACATTGTTCATATTACATAACCATATTTATTCTGCTCTTATAACACTGCAATATATGTCTTGCATTGCACGTTGCATTTTTCTGCTTTTTTGTACTTCTGGTTGGACGCAAACTGCATTTCGTTGTCTTTGTACTTGTACTCTGCACAATGACAATAAATCTGAATCTAATCTAATCTAATTTAGATGTCTAATTAATGTACGAAATTAAGAAAAAGCAAGAAGAATGCTTAGACGATGCTCCGGTGGCAGAATAACTTCTATTAGAGCGTAATCTCAGCTGATTGATCTGAACTATGTTCTATCTTTAAGTTTTTGCTGTATTGTGCTGATTTATTTCCTGACTGGTGGACATGTGAAACGCAGTTTTGTTTTTATGTGAAGCATTAAAATACCAAATAAAGGAATCTTGAATAAGAGATATTTCCTCCAGAGACGAACCTGTCCCTCCTCTGGTCCACGTGGACTTCCTGTTGGCTCAGCGCAGCTCGGACTTGTCTCTCGACGGTTCCTTTGAGGAAGCGTCGGTCTGACGTCTGCAGCCACGAAGTCTTCATGTCGAAGCTCTGCTGGTTCTTGGCGAAGTCCCGGATCTCTTCTCTGGCGGCGTCCTGCTTCTGCCTGTCCAGGATCAGGTGGTCCACGGGCCTCCTGGACGGGAACTTTGCTCTCTGTTTGACACACAAATCACACAAACACACACTTATTCATTATATATTTAACTTCAGTCAGCTTATTTAAAAAAAAAAGTTTTTAAAAGTCACACTTTTATCTCCTTTTCCAACGTTTTTCTCACTTTTTGAGATATTCTTGTCTCTATTTTCTATGATTTTGTCATTTTTATAGACTTTTTTGATCCTTTTTAAACGTTTCTTTCTTTCTTTCTTTCTTTCTTTCTTTTTGACAGAGATATAACTTAATTAAATTAAATTAAAACTTCTCTTTCTCGTCTTGAACTTCATAGTTCAGTTCAGTTTATCCCTGAACAAATATTTACACAATCAGCAGCCAGTTGTTTCCTTACTTTGTTGCACAGAAGCCAAGATAATAATGATGTTTGTTAAAGCAAAAATATGGATTATAGCCATTATATATATATATATATATATATATATATATATATATATATATATATATATATATATATATATATATATATATATGAGTGATTCACCATTCATCGTTAGTGTGCATTCATACTTGGAGGAAAACTGTAATACAGGATATTTCCCAGGAGATGTCACCACAGACACACAGTTCATAATATTAATATTATCAGTGGACCATAGACTCCATCATGTGACCTCCTCCAGTGACAGACAGGGACTCACCAACATGCATTTCCCCCTGTTGTTTTCAATGTTTCATTATAAATATAATTTCATTATAGATTTGGGTTTCTTTCCAACCAAATCGCCCAAAAATAACTGAATGAAGTTGTCTAGAAGCAGAGGTGTAACAGCCTGTTTTTTTGGTCTTAAGTTTGTTTTTTTGTTTCAATGTTGAATCTAGTGTTCGTTTTTATTAATATTTAAAATCTCAACATCTCAAAGCCGTTTTTTAACCGTTCGGTTTATGTTGAATTAAACTGGACTTTAAAAACATCCACAAATATTAACACCTCAGACCTATATTAACTACCGTAGTTATACACACACACACACACACACACACACACACACGCACACACACACACACACACACGCACACACACACACACACACACGCGCGCACACACACACACACACACACACACACACACACACACACACACACACACACGCACATAAACAGACAGACAGACAGAGACACACACACACGCACACACACACACACAATCAGCTGGTTTAACTAGTTACGTAGAGTACAGATGGTTTAGCTAGCTAGCTAACTAGCTAACTAGCTAACTAACTAACTAGCTCCGCAGGTTTTATGACCGTTGGTTTAAACCGTAGCTAGTTGTCAGTTGTTGTGCCGTGTCTCACCAGAGCGACTGAATGAGGCGTCGGTCCCGTGAACTCCCGACATTTTGTTCTTCTTTGACTCAGCAGCATTTTATAAACACCAAGATGTCCAACTTAACGTCGAGTTTCTCCGTTGTTGATGAAGTTATGATGAGACACCGCGGCTCAGTCTCTGAATGTTTGGCTTTCACACACACACAACAGCTCAGGCGTTCCGTCACCATGGGAACACTACCGAGCCAACAGCGCCGCTCATTGGTCAAAGTCAACGGCGCCGCTCATTGGTCAAAGTCATAAAAAGTAGGTCAAATGTTTTTTTGAGGAGCAGGGGAAGAGAGAGTGCTGTTGAAATATAACTACCGGTAAGTACATTTACTCCAGTACTGTACTGAAGTACCAGATGTTGAGGTACTTGAGTCTTTTCTTTTTATGCCACTTTCTACTTCTACTCTGCTACATTTCAGAGAGAAATATTGTACTTTTTACTCCACTACATTCATCTGTTACAGCTTTAGTTACTAGTTACTTTACACATTCAGATTTATGCACACACACACACACAAAAACACACACACACACACACACAACACACACACACACACACACACACACACACACACACACACACACACACACACACACACACACACACACACACACACACACACACACACACATACAGTATGCCTTCACAAGTTTGTTAATGCCTCATTTGCATATTTAAACAACATTTCAGAAACTGTAAATACAACAAATAACTTCTTAATTTAAGTAATTAACTGGGAAAGTTTCATGCTGAAATCTGTCAGTTTAAATATGTATCCCTTAAAACGTTTTCTACCTAGCAACCACTATCCAATCATGAGTCAGTAGTAGTATTAGTCAGCCAATCAGGAGCGGCAGCCTCTCTGAGTGACGCGGGTCTGTTTTCGCGCTGCTGGTTCAGACAGAGCTGGATCGTAAAATCTCTTCAGTTAAATAAGAAACTCCTTTAAAGAAATTAAACTAATATGAACTGACAGTGCGGGATGAATACGGACTTCTTCTGCTCCCAACCTGGAGAAGAACAGCAGCCGAGAGGGAGGGGAAAAGGTTAGTAAATTTAACAAGCTAACAGCTAATGCTAACGCGGCTAACGCAAATTGCCATAGACAGATGCTAAACATGTTAGCATGCTGCTTGTACATTTTTTCTGTCGCTGTCCGTTAGCTTCATTAAGTTGACTGTTAGTGATTGTTTTAGCCTCAGTTCTTTGCTCCAGAATACTTTTATGATTATTTGTTTAAGCTAAGTTGCCCTCTATCTCCTGTGTGTGGTTTGTGTGCCTCTTAAATTTTATATATAAAGTTACTCCATGTACAAAACTTTATTGAAACAGAAAACAAAAAACAAAAACAGACAAGCATTAAATTATAATAACATAAAATAAGAGGAGTGGGAGGAAAAAAAACATCTTATATGAGCAGTAATGCTTTAGGTTACTTTCCTTATTGTTGAATGACTTGTCAGTGCAGCTTTTTTACTTTATTTGAGATGGTTTTATTTTGATTTCACTTAAATGATTGACTGTTCAAAGCATGCACACGCTCACACACACACACGCACGCACGCACGCACGCACACTCACACACACACACACACACACACACACACACACACACACACACAGATACATACACACGCAGACACAAAAACACACACACACACACACACACACACACACATACATACACACACACACACACACACACACACACACACGGATGCATACGCACACATACACAAAGACACACACGTACACACACACACACACACACACACACACACACACACACACACAAAGACACACACACACACACACACACACACACACACACACACACACACACACACACACACACACACACACACACACACAGACAGACAGACAGACACACACATACACACACACACAGAGAGAGAGAGAGACTGACTGATTGACGCACACGGATGTTGACTAAACTACCAGTTAGTCTGCATCACTGGAAATCTTTTCTCCTCTGAAACTGGAAAGACATTTTGAAAAACACTCAATCAAAACACTTCTGATAAAACATAAATCTTACCTTTGCGTTGCCCGTCAAAGTTTTTTTTTTTTGATTGACAAAAAATTGCTTTCTGCCTTATGAGTTTCAACATTATGTAAACTGCAACTGTCAGGAAAATTACTTCTACTTTGCATCCGAGAGTGCAAGAAGAAATAAATGAAAAATGTCTGTATTTCTCCCAGGAGTCCTTCCATTACCTGAGGACTTCTTCATCACCCGAGGCCTTCGTCACCAGGTAGGACTGACTACACGCACCCACTCGCATGCTCGCACGCACGCACGCACGCACGCACGCACGCACGCACGTACGCACGCACGCACAACAAAAAAACAACAACAAAATAGACAACACAAAGGCTTTTTATTAAACCAGTATAAAAAATGTAATCGACATAAAACATAAATAAAACTGAAACTGTCATGACACAATCCACAAAAAAGACATTGGATACAACAAATAACTATCACAGTAATAACTCTATACTATTGATATATTATAACATGAAGAACACTACAAAAGGTAAGTTCAAATTATTCTCTACTGGTGTGATTTTGAAATATTGAGACGCATTTTGCCTTCATTTGAAGGTTGGTCGTATTTTCATCATAAATGTCAAGCACACAATATGAATTTAAGTTACGAGAACACTGATGCTGCACGACCGACAACAAAAGAAAGTCAAAGGTAAGTTTAGATATGCGACCACTCGTAGCTAACGACACCTAGATTAATATACTGCATATTCACAGACATATATAGCATTACGTAATACTTTGTCCCGGTGTGAATTTTTACGTGTTTGTGTCACGGGGCATACCGAACATCCTGTACCGAAAGGTTTCAGGACGAATACCGTTACAGACCTAATTGATGAATTATAACATGACACCAACTGCAAAAAGGTAAGTTCAAATTGTTGAAACACAGTCCCAAATGTACCAATACACCAGTTCACCTGCATGTTGTTTTATATTGTAGCAAAGCATTGCTTGCAAGCCTGAGGTAGTTAGCTAGGGCTAGTAAGCTAGATGTATTTATCCAGGTGTTGGTAGCTAGGGGAAATTCAACATTGAATTGAGTTAGGTGGGTGTTTAACCCGAAGTAGTATGATTGTACGCCAGGAGAAATTATCTAGGTGTTTAGACAAGGTCTTGTAAAGTTAGCTTGTCAGTTTGACTTGGTGAGGATAGTTAAAGTTAACATGAGCATTTAGCTTTGTTAGTGAGATAAATATTGTAGTTAGCTAGAGGTACTTAGCTAGGTGTTATTTGAGTTTAGTTAGCTCGGCTTCATGGGTCAGTTCACAATGTCAACATACAGTTTAAAACAAATGGTTGTTCATTAAACTTTATTGACCCGGCTAACCAGTGACCAGTAACTAACTGAAATACAACAACTAGTGCGCTGCCAAAACTTTCTGGGTAAAACTTGCTCTCCAGAATTTCTGTTCCGTGTGCGCGTATAATCAACATAAATAGACTTTTTGATGTGTTGGGTCACCGGGCATACCAAACTGATATCCCATACTGATCCAAACGTCCTGTACCAAACCGGTTTTGGACGATCACAAACTAATTGATCTATTTTAACATGACACAAACTACAAAGGGTAAGTTCAAATTGTTCACTTGTGTGATTTTTAAATGTTGAGACACATGCTGCCTTCACTTGAAACACAGTAACAGTTCCACTTGTACCAATATACCAGTTTACCTGCATGTTTTGTTGTTTAGCTAGGGCTGCACGACTAACAACAAAACAAAAGAAAGAAGTAAAAGCTTATTTCAGATGGGCGACCACACTAGTAGCTAACGACACCTAGATTAATACACCGCATATCTGCAGCGATATATAGCATTATGTATTACTTTTCCTGGTGTGAATCTGCAGTGGGAGGCTGCTGAATGCTTTCAGGAGAACTCACCCTCCAGTCAGTTTTTGTTTCGACACATTCGGATGATGCCGTCGTAAATAAATTTCAAGTGTTTTTCACAAACAAACCCGACATCAGCTGATCAATGTCGACATACGGTTTGAAATTAATAATCCGTTGAGTTACTCTCACATTACCAGACCTTCCTCAACAGCGTTTCAGGGCAAATAAAGGTGTTTAGACAAGGTCTTGTAAAGTTAGCTTGTAAGTTTGACTTGGTGAGGATAGTTAAAGTTAACGTGAGCATTTAGCTTTGTTAGTGAGATAAATGTTGTAGTTAGCTAGAGGTACTTATCTAGGTGTTATTTGAGTTTAGTTAGCTCGGCTCCATGGGTCAGTTCACAATGTCAACATACAGTTTAAAACAAACAGTTGTTCATTAAGTGTGAATTGACCCGGCTAACCAGTGACCAGTAACTAGCTGAAATACAACAACTAGTTGTATTTGTAACCAGAATTTCTGTTCTGTGTGCGCGTATAATCAACATAAATAGACTTTTTGATTTGTTTGGATCACCGGGCATACCGAACCGATATCCCATACCGATCCAAACGTCCTGTACCAAACCAGTTCTGGACGATCACACACTAATTGATCTATTTTAACACGACACAAACTGCAAAAGGTAAGTTCAAATTGTTCTCCACCAATATGATTTTGAAATGTTGAGACATATGCTGCCTTCACTTGAAACACAGAAAACAGTCCCACATGTACTAATGCACCAGTTTACCTGCATGTTTTTTTGAAGATTGTAGCAAAGCATTGATTGTAAGCCTGGGGTAGTTAGCTAGGGCTAGAAAGCTAGATGTATTCATCCAGGTGTTGTTATCTAGTGAACTTAGTTAATGAGATACATGTAGTTAGCTAGAGGTACTGAGCTAGGTGTTATTATCTAAGGTTTAGTTTTACACACAGATGCACACGCACACGACTTTGAAGTTAACAAAATATGCAACACAAAGGCTTTAAACTAAATCAACATAAAACACATAAATAAAACAGAAACTATCATGACACAATCCACAAAAAAACATTTAACATAACATAAAACAAATAACTATCACAGTAATAATTCTATACTATTGACATATTATAACATGAAAAACACTACAAAAGGTAAGTTCAAATTATTCTCTACTGGTGTGATTTTTTAAATATTGAGACACATTTTGCCTTCACTTGAAAGTTGCTTGGTCGTATTTCATCATAAACACAGTCCCACTTGTACCAATATACCAGTTTACCTGCATGTTTTGTTGTTTAGCTATGGCTGCACGACTAAGAGCAAAACAAAAGAAAGAAGTAAAAGCTTAGTTCAGATAGGTGACCACACTAGTAGCTAACGACACCTAGATTAATACACCGCATTTCTGCAGCGATATATATCATTAGGTATTACTTTGTCTTGGTGTGAATCTGCAGTGGGAGGCTGCCTGAATGCTTTCAGGAGAACTCACCCTCCAGTCAGTTTTTGTTTCGACACATTTGGATGATGCCGTCGTGAACAAAATTTTTTAAGTATTTTTCAAACAAACCCGACATCAGCTGATCAATGTCGACATACAGTTTGAAATTAATAATGCGTTGGGTTGGTCTCACATTGCCAGACCTTCCTCAACAGCGTTTCGGGGTGAATACCGTTACAGCTCTAATTGCTTATATATATATATTAGGGCTGTCAGTTTAACGCGTTATTAACGGCGTTAACGCAAACTAGGGATGGGGCCGATCCGATCCAGTATCGGTATCGGGACCGATACCAGCAAAATTCAGGTATCGGATTTTCCCGATCCAACCTGCGGAGATTTCCGATACCACGAGCCATGTCTGCACTTTAACGTTGTCTGCTGAAATGGCTCCAAAAGTGATTCCTGCCGGCTGGTCTGCTGGTTGGCTGCAAACTGTGGAGTACATTTCCTGAACGGAGGCGCGGCTCAATGAGACACAGAGTTATGAGACACGCCCCCGCTCAGGAAGTCCATTCCGCAGTTTGCAGCCAGCTAACAGGATAGTAGCATGAGCAGCATTGTGGCTAGCTCAATGCTATCCTGTGTGTCCGCTGTTTGGAAATACTTCACACTGGAAACACCGCAGAGCAAGACAGCAACATGCAAAGACAAAACAGGACTTTCACAATCGTCTGTCCCGGGGTTGTCGCTGGCTTGTGGCGTTTCATTTCCCCGTTGTTGCGTCCCCCAGAGACCGCGGATCGTGTCCCGACGGCCGCTGTTTCAGAGCAGCCGCTGCGCAGCCGTGAAAACAGAGGTGTGTGTGTATGTGTGTGTGTGTAACCAAGTGTGTGTGTAAGATGTTTACAGTTATTGCACTTTTCTTGTATTTCAGATATTTGACATTTTAAAACGTTGATTTGTTGATGCTACAAGAGCCAGTGTGCTTGATTTGCGCTGTTCACACACTGTTTTATTGATTGTTAGTGTGTGTGTGTGTGTGTGTGTGTGTGTGTGTGTGTGTGTGTGTGTGTGTGTGTGTGTGTGTGTGTGTGTGAGAGAGATTTTTACACTTGCACTTTTCTTATATTTCAAGACTCAAGTATTTGACATTTTGGGAATGTAATAAATATTGACATGACAATCAATTTGAAACCCTTACAGTTGCATATCTGTTTTCAGAATGAGATTTTTCCTGTTTTTCTGACTTCCTTTTCTGACCTTATACTTACCTCAAGTTGCCTTTTGGGACATACATGCATACGTACGTCCATATCATACTTGCCCGTTGAGAGGAGTTTATTTCAGCATCATCTAAAATCAACAATAATGATAATAATAATATTAAAGCAAACAGCTCTGGTATCGGAATAGTATCGGTATCGGCCGATATCCAAATTCAGGTATCGGGATCGGATCGGAAGTGAAAAAATGTGGATCGGTGCATCCCTAACGCAAACCCATTTTAATGCCGATAATATTTTTAACGCACGATTAACGCATAGAGAGAGCAACGGGATCTTTTAGTCCACTTCTTTAACTGTCTATGGCCACGCCATGTCCCGCCCTACGAAGCAGCTGATTGGTTTGGTTTAGGCATTTCACCGCGAGTGGTGAGGATAGTGGATTGGTCAGGGGATAGGACCTGAACAAATTGAGTTACGTTACCTTCGACGCCTGGCCAATAGTAGTGATTGAAGGGCGGGTCTTGTAATTTCGCAGACCGCAAACAAAACAGACACAAGCCTCGGCCGGTTTTAGCTTGCTAGCCGCGTAGCTAGTAGGCTCGTCACGGCGATTATCTTCAGAGCGAGCGAGTAGTGACTCTACAGTCAGAGAGAGAAACAAAGTGTCTCCTCTGTTCTTTCTGACCACGGTGGGAAACCTGGAGCAGGAAAACCCTCTCCTTGATTTTACGTTGGTTATGAACGAGAACAAGAACCAGGAAATGAGTCACGGGAAACCAGTTGCTATGACGACGGCTATGCCGCTGACGACGCTATGAGCCCATAGACAGTAGGACGAGCCACGCTCGCCTCAGGCATGATGCAGTACTACCTGTAGTACTATCTGCAGGACTATCTGCAGTACTACCTGCAATGGAAAATCGAGGTAACAGCGTTACATTATGTGACAGATTATTAGTTCCAAGTGTGAATGTTAGTGTGAAATTGAACATAACGTATATGACAATGTTGTTTTCAATAAAAAAAAGCAGTTACAAAGCAAGCCAATCTACTTTTCCATGCTGATAAGAGAATTAAAATGAGAAAATATAATGGGACAAAAAGAAATCAAAGGACATTTAGAATAGATAAAAATGTGCAATTAATTGCGATTAATAGCGAGTTAACTATGACATTAATGCGATTAAATATTTTAATCGCTTGACAGCACTAGTATCTTTTGGTATGCATTTCAGAAAAAAAATGGTTAGGATTCAGGTGTAATTGCAAATAGTGATTAATCATGATTAATCCACTGAAAATTCTGATTAATTTGATTAAAAATTTTAATCATTTGACAGCCCTAATATATATATATATATATATATATATATATATATATATATATATATATATATATATATATATATATATATATATATATATATATATATATATATTATTATAACATGACACAAACTACAAAAGATAAGTTCAAATTGTTCTCCACTTGTGTTATTTTTAATTGTTGAGACACATGCTACCTTTACTTGAAACACAGTCCCACATGTACCAGTACACCAGTTCACCTGCATGTTGTTTTATATTGTAGCAAAGCATTGATTGTAAGCCTGAGGTAGTTAGCTTGGGTGCTAGATGTATTTATCCAGGTGTTAGCTAGGGGAAATTGAGTTAGGTGGGTGTTTAACTAGAAGTAGTATGATTGTAAGCCAGGAGAAATTATCTAGGTGTTTAGACAAGGTCTTGTAAAGTTAGCTTGTCAGTTTGACTTGGTGAGGATTAGGGATGCACCGATCCACATTTTTTCACTTCCGATCCGATCCCGATACTTGAATTTGGATATCGGCCGATACCGATACTATTCCGATACCAGAGCTGTGTTTGCTTTAATATCATTATTATCATTATTGTTGATTTTATATGATGCTGAAATAAACTCCTCAACGGGCAAGTATGATATGGACGTACGTATGCATGTATGTCCCAAAAGGCAACTTGAGGTAAGTATAAGGTCAGAAAAGGAAGTCAGAAAAACAGGAAAAATCTCATTCTGAAAACAGATATGCAACTGTAAGGGTTTCAAATTGACTGTCATGTCAATATGTATTACATTCCCAAAATGTCAAATACTTGAGTCTTGAAATATAAGAAAAGTGCAAGTGTAAAAATCTCACACACACACACACACACACACATACACACTATCAATAAAACAGTGTGTGAACAGCGCAAATCAAGCACACTGGCTCTTGTAGCATCAACAAATCAACGTTTTAAAATGTCAAATATCTGAAATATAAGAAAAATGCAATAACTGTAAACATCTTACACACACACACTTAGTTACACACACACACACACACACCTCTGTTTTCACGGCTGCGCAGCGGCTGCTCTGAAACAGCGGCCGCCGGGAGACGATCCGGGGTCTCTGGGGGACGCAACAACGGGGAAATGAAACGCCACACGTCAGCGACAACACCGGGACAGACGGTTGGGAAAGTCCTGCTTTGTTTTTGCATGTTGCTGTCTTGCTCTGCGGTGTTTCCACTGTGAAGCATTTCCAAACAGCGGACACACAGGATAGCATTGAGCTAGCCACAATGCTGCTCAACGCTACTATCCTGCTAGCTGGCTGCAAACTGCGGAATGGACTTCCTGAGCGGGGACGTGTCTCATAACTCTGTGTCTCATTGAGCCGCGCCTCCGTTCAGGAAATCTATTCCACAGTTTGCAGCCAACCAGCAGACCAGCCGGCACCGGCAGGAATCACTTTTGGAGCCATTTCAGCAGACAACGTTAAAGTGCAGACATGGCTCGTGGTATCGGAAATCTCCGCAGGTTGGATCGGGAAAATCCCATACCTGAATTTCGCTGGTATCGGTCCCGATACCGATACTGGATCGGATCGGCCCCATCCCTAGTGAGGATAGTTAAAGTTAACGCGAGCGTTTAGCTTTGTTAGTGAGATAAATGTCGTAGTTAGCTAGAGGTACTTAGCTAGGTGTTATTTGAGTTTAGTTAGCTCGGCTTCATGGGTCAGTTCACAATGCCAACACACAGTTTAAAACAAACGGTTGTTCATTAAGCTTAAATTGACCCGGCTAACCAGTGACCAGTAACTAGCTGAAATACAACTAGTGTGCTGCCAAAACTTTCCAGGTAAAAGTTGCTCTCCAGAATTTCTGTTCCGTGTTTGCGAATAATCAAAATAAATAGACTTTTTTGATGTGTTTGGGTCACCGGGCATACCGAACCGATATCCCATACCGATCCAAACGTCCTGTACCAAACCGGTTGTGGACGATCACACATACCATTACAGCGCTAATTGTTCTGTTTTAACATAACACAAACAGCAAAAGGTAAGTTCTAATTGTTCTCCACTAATATGATTTTGAAGTCTTGAAATATATGCTGCTTTCACTTGAAACACCAAAAACAGTCCCACATGTACTAATACACCAGTTTACCTGCATGTTTATTTAAAGATTGTAGCAAAGCATTGATTGTAAGTTTGGGGTATTTAGCTAGGGCTAGGAAGCTAGATGTATTATCCAGATGTTGGTAGCTAGTGAACTTAGTTAATGAGATACATGTAGTTAGCTAGAGGTACTTTTAGCTAGGTGTTATTATTTGAGGTTTAGTTTTACACACACACACACACACACACACACACACACACACACAGACACACTTCAAAGTTAACACAATATGCAACACAAAGACTTTAAACTAAATCAACATAAAACACATAAAGAAGAAAGAAACTACCATGACACAATCCACAAAAAATCATTTGATAAAACAAATAACTATCACAGTAATAACTTTATACTATTGACATATAATATGAAAAACACTACAAAAAGGTAAGTTCAAAATATTCTCTACTGGTGTGATTTTTAAATATTGAGACACATTTTGCGTTCACTTGAAGGTTGCTTGGTCGTATTTCATCATAAACACAGTCCCACTTGTACCAATATACCAGTTTACCTGCATGTTTTGTTGTTTAGCTAGGGCTGCATGACTAACAGCAAAACAAAAGAAAGAAGTAAAAGCTTAGCTCAGATATGCGACCACACTAGTAGCTAAAGACACCTAGATTAATACGCCGCGTATCTGCAGCGATATATATGATTAGGTATTACTTTGTCTTGGTGTGAATCTGCAGTGGGAGGCTGCCTGAATGCTTTCAGGAGAACTCACATTTCGACACATTTGGATGACGCCGTCGTAAATACATTTCAAGTGTTTTTCACAAACAAACTCAACATCAGCTGATCAATGTCGACATACAGTTTGAAATTAATAATCCATCGAGTTAGTCTCACATTTCCAGACCTTCCTCAACAGCGTTTCAGGGTGAATACCGTTACAGCTCTAATTACGTATATATGTACCATAACATAACACAAACTGCAAAAGGTATTTTTAATTGTTGAGACACATGCTACCTTCACTTGAAACACAGTCCCACATGTACCAGTACACCAGTTCACCTGCATGTTGTTTTATATTGTAGCAAATTATTGATTGTAAGCCTGAAGTAGTTAGCTTGGGCGAGTAAGATAGATGTATTTATCCAGGTGTTGTTAGCTAGGGGAAATTGAACATCAAATTGAGTTAGCCGGGTGTTTAACTAGAAGTAGTATGATTGTAAGCCAGGAGAAATGATCTAGATGTTTAGACAAGGTCTTGTAAAGTTAGCTTGTCAGTTTGACTTGATGAGGATAGTTACAGTTAACACGAGCATTTAGCTTTGTTAGTGAGATAAATATTGTAGTTAGCTAGAGGTACTTAGCTAGGTGTTATTTGAGTTTAGTTAGCTCGGCTTCATGGCTCAGTTCACAATGCCAACATACAGTTTAAAACAAACGGTTGTTCATTAAGCTTAAATTGACCTGGCTGCCCATTGACCAGTAACTAGCTGAAATACAACAAGTGCGCTGCCAAAACTTTCCAGGTAAAAGTTGCTCTTCAGAATTTCTGTTCCGTGTGTGCGTATAATCAACATAAACAGTTGTTCATTAAGCTTGAATTGACCCGGCTAACCAGTGACCAGTAACAAGCTGAAATACAACAACTAGTGTGCTGCCAAAACTGTCTGGGTAAAACTTGCTCTCCAGAATTTCTGTACTATGTACGGCATTGTACGCGTATAATCAACATAAATAGACTTTTTGGTGTGTTTCGGTCACCGGGCATATCCAACCGATATCCCATAGTGATCCAAACGTCCTGTACCAAACCGATTCTGGACGATCACACACTAATTGATCAATTTTAACATGACACAGACTGCAAAAGGTAAGTTCAAATTGTTCACTTGTGTGATTTTGAAATGTTGAGACACATGCTGCCTTCACTTGAAACACAGTAAACACAGTCCCACTTGTACCAATATACCAGTTTACCTGCATGTTTTGTTTATTAGCTAGGGCTACACGAGTAACAACAAAACAAAAGAAAAGTAAAAGCTTAGTTCAGACAGGTGACCACACTAGTCTAGACACCTAGATTAATACACTGCGTATCTGCAGCCATATATATCATTAGGTATTACTTTGTCTTGGTGTGAATCTGCAGTGGGAGGCTGCCTGAATGCTTTAAGGAGAACTCACCCTCCACTCGGTTTTTGTTCTGTTAATCGACACATTCGGATGATGCCGTCGTAAATACAAAATTTCAAGTGTTTTTCACAAACAAACCTGACAGCTGATCAATGTCGACATACAGTTTGATACTTTCACAATAACAATTCAATACTATTGATACATTTTATCATGACACAAACTGCAGAAGGTAAGTTCAAATTGTTCACTTTTGTGATTTTGAATTGTTGAGACACATGTTACCTTTTGATTTGAATATTTTATTTCGAGCTAAAGAAGAAAGAAAAACAGAAATATATATATATATATATATATACATAATACAAGAAAACAAGAAAAAAAGAAAAAAAGAATTTACATTACAGCTCGAAAAGGAGTGGGAAGAAGACAAGCTTATTGACTCCCACCCCTGTTCATAAACTTAAATAACAATAACTAACAACACTGCATATTTCTTACCATTTTACAAAACAACTATCAACCGAGTTGGTTACATATTAACAAATGCGACACTGCATTATACCAGGTCAACATTCACAGTATCTCACACGCTACAACCAGTGTATTATTTCTGTCTTCCATACAGAATTCATTACCATGTTGGCATTACCGCTATTCACCATCACCACTACAACCCATATAACATTACTCTGTATCAAAGTGTTTGAATGATACATAAAATACTCCACATTTTTTCATGAAAGGTACAGTAATCGCAGACTGATTGATGCTCATGATAACAAGAATAGTCTTAATGATATGTGTTAAAAGCGATTCGTGGCTCGTGGCTTTTCTGTCTTTTTCTTCTTTTCTGTGACTGGACCTGCTGCCAGAGGGGAGCAGCCCCCGAGCAACTGGACCATTATTTGTTAAGTGTCCTATACTATGCATTAAAAGAGACAAATTTTAGGAGTCTGCTGCCAGAAGAGGGTTTCCTCGAGCTGCCGGCCCCCACATGTCTGTCCTATACTATGGGTTATGTTTGAATGCGGAGTACATAGATATGTGCATGTTTTACTTCTAAGAATTTAGTTCCTTTATATTACCATCAGCATCAATAGCAGTACTGCTGTCTGAATCGATTGAGTTTGATTCTAAGAATAATCCACAGATTGTTAGGTATTAATCCTAGACTGTTACATTTAAAGTTTAAAGTTAAAATAGTGATGATAACAACACAACAGCAATGGCAATAACAACTGTAATAGTATAAGAGTAACAACCACAATATACTTCATTATTAGTTAGATCTGACCTTTAAAGTATACAGCACTTTGTGACACCCTTTCGCAATCAAGTACCCATTTCCTCCTTCTGGTACTTTGACCATACCATTTTTTTATATCTTGATTTGAAATGATGAATATTTGGACATTGTTTATATTCTGCCCCCAATTTATTCCAGAGTTTAACTCCACATACAGACACACACATACTTTTCCTGGTGGAAGACACTGCTTGAACCTTAAAGTTATCACACCCCCTCAGGTTATATCCCCCTTCTGTGCGTTTAAAAAGCATTTGTATCCTTGCAGGTAGCACATTTTGGTTGGCTTTAAACAGAAGTTGGGCAGTAGAGAAATCAACTAAATCATGCATTTTTAACAGTTTAGACTGCAGAAATAATATATTAGTGTGATCATAATATCCTACTTTATGTATAATTCTTACAGCCCGTTTTTGGAGTATAACAAGGGGGTGTAATGAGCTTTTATAGTTATTGCCCCAAACTTCTACACAGTAGTTTAGATATGGCAATACTATTGAACTATATAACAATAATAATGCATTGTAATTTAAGAAAAACTTTGCTTTGTTAATGATTGAGATACTTTTGGAGACTTTACCTTGTATGTGTCTTATGTGTGGTTTCCAGCTTAATTTACTGTCAATTGTGACTCCTAAGAATTTAATTTCTGATACTGTATCTAAAACTACACCGTCTATATTTACTGAGTCTGGTTTCCCATTATAATTACTGAAAAACATTACTTTTGTTTTATTTAAGTTGAGGGACAATTTATTAATGTCCATCCATGTTTTTAATTTCCTTAGTTCACAGTTTATGTTAGTTACTAAATTACTATAATTGTCATTGGAATAGAAGACGTTTGTGTCATCTGCGAAAATCACTAATTTTAATAATTTAGACACATTAAAAATGTCATTAATATATAAATTGAACAACTTTGGGCCTAAGACAGATCCCTGTGGGACCCCACAACCAATGTCCAAATAACCTGATGTAAACTCCCCCATCATCACATACTGTTGTCTCCCAGTTAAATAGCTTTGAATCCAGCTCAAAGCCACTCCCCTTACGCCATATCTGTCTAATTTTTTTAATAATATAGAATGATTTAGTGTATCAAATGCTTTTTTCAAGTCAATGAATATTCCAGCTGCATGTTTCTTTCCCTCTAAGCTATTAGTAATCTCTTCTATTGCATCGATGATGGCCATTGTAGTTGACCTTGTTGCTCGAAACCCATATTGACTTTCATTAATTAGTTTATGCTTATCCATGAAATTATCCATTCTACTGTTATAAAGTTTCTCTAAGATTTTGGAAAACTGGGGGAGCAGAGAGACAGGTCTGTAGTTAGTGAAGATGTGTTTGTTCCCATTTTTATGTACAGGTATAACTTTTGCAATTTTCATTTTATTTGGAAATGTTCCTGTTTTAAACGATAAGTTGCATATGTAGGTTAATGGTTTAACGATACTATATATAATTTGTTTAACTAGTGTCATATCTATATCAAAACAGTCTGTAGACGATTTGTTCTTACACCCGTTAATGACATCTATTATTTCTGTTTCAGTTACTCCAGACAAAAACATCGTTTTTGAATTAATGTCTATCAATGACTCCATTTCGTTGTTACTACACTCCGGAATCTCTGCTGCCAGATCCGGTCCAACATTTACAAAAAAACTATTAAAACTTTCCACAATATCATTCATATTATGGTTGTCATTGATCCCATCAGTGAAATAGTTTGGATATGAATAATTTTTTTGCATTACCCTTGATTATAGTGTTTAGTATTCCCCATACCCCTTTCATGTTGTTCTTGTTTGTATATAATAGATTGGTATAATATAGTTTCTTAGCCTTCCTTAATATATTGGTCAGTTTATTTTTATATGTTTTATATCTACTTTCAGAATCCTGTGTTCTTAGTCTAATGAATTGTCTATATAGAGTATTTTTCTTCTTACAAGCATTTTGTAAACCCTTGGTTAGCCACGGACATTTTGTCGTTTTTCTGTTTTTACTGGATTGCTGAATTGGACAGTTTTTATTGTATGCTATACTAAAAATTTCCATGAAAGTATCGTAAGCACTATCTACATCATTCTTGTTATATACCTCGTTCCAATCTTGTTTTTTTAAGTCACTATAGAGTGAGTAAATTGAATCCTCAGTTCTTGCTCGTTTATAAAAATATTTTTGAGGTGATTTTTGATATAACCCATTATCATCATATACCGTGAATACGGGCAGATGATCCGTTATATCACAAACCATTAGGCCGCTGACATTTGTGAACTGCATATTATTAGTGAAAATGTTGTCAATGAGGGTAGCACTGCTCGCTGTTATTCTGCTAGGTCTTGTGATAGTTGGGTATAAACTCATACTGTACATCCTATTAATATACTCATCAGTTGTCTTATGTTTATTTGGATTTATCAAATCTATGTTATAATCCCCACAGATAAATAATACCTTGTTACTCAATTCTGAGAATGTTTTTTCTGCCCAATTTGTAAATATTTCCACGCATGAGCCTGGTGACCTGTATAAACAACTAACTATTATGTTTTTCTTTTTTTCATTGATAATTTCTATTGATAAGCATTCAAGCAAGTTGTTTATTGATGCTGTCATGTTTTTTAATATTTTGAATTTAAATTTGTTGAGGACATATATAGCAACTCCTCCCCCTTTATTGGTTCTGTTTACATAGTTGAATGTATAATTGTTTAGCTCAAATGCAATGCCTTTATCCTCATTAAACCATGTTTCTGATAATGCAATGATACTAAATGGATTCTCAAACTGTTGTAAGTATTCTTTGATTGCATCGAAATTCGCGTACATGCTTCTACTATTGAAATGAATAATTGAGAATTTCCCTTCTTTTTTAACAGAGATGTTAAATTCATTCTCAGTGTAGTATTTGCAATTACTTGCGTTAGATGTTAAGAACAGGTTATCTGGGTCTAACTGATCTTCCAAGTCCAGTGCATTATGTTCGGTGTACTCTGAAGCTTTCAGCTCCAAGAGCTCACAGTCCAAAATCCTTTGCTGTAATCCTAGGTCACTGCCATCAGTAGCATATGATGTATGATTGGACGTCATTGTATGAGTATATACAGTACATCACAGGACATGTGAAATTATGTGTTTTTACATACCAAAATCCATACATTTCCCCCGGTGTTTAAACTTGATTTGGTGTACTGGTGCGCGGACGTACCTTCACTTTAAGGTTTTATGGTTGATTTTTAACATTGAATGTCAAGCTCTCAATATGCATTTTAGTTTGCGTTTAAGTTGCGAGAACACTGATGCTGCGCGACTAACAACAAACCAAAAGAAAGAAGTAAAAGGTAAGTTTGGACATGCAACCACACTCGTAGCTAACAACACCTAGATTAATACACTGTATATTCGCATAGACATATAGCATTCAGTATTACTTTGTCCCAGTGTGAATTTTTACATGTTTGTGTCACGGGGCATACTGAACATCCTGTACCGAATTGATAATTGATGAATTATAACATGACACAAACTGCAAAAAGGTAAGTTCAAATTGTTGAAACACAGTCCCACATGTACCAATATAACAGTTCACCTGCATGTTGTTTTATATTGTAGCAAAGCATTGATATAAGCCTGAGGTAGTTAGCTAGGGCTAGTAATCTAGATGTATTTATCCAGGTGTTTTTAGCTAGGGGAAATTGAACATTGAATTGAGTTAGGCAGGTGTTTAACTAGAAGTAGGATTGTAAGCCAGGAGAAATTATCTAGATGTTTAGACAAGGTCTTGTAAAGTTAGCTTGTCAGTTTGATTTGATGAGGATAGTTAAAGTTAATGCGAGCATTTAGCTTTATTAGTCAGATAAATGTTGTAGTTAGCTAGAGGTACTTAGCTAGGTGTTATTTGAGTTTAGTTAGCTCGGCTTCATGGGTCAGTTCACAATGCCAACATACAGTTTAAAACAAACAGCTTGAATTGACCCGGCTAACCAGTGACCAGTAACTAGCTGAAATACAACTAGTGTGCTGCCAAAACTGTCCAGGTAAAAGTTGCTCTTCAGAATTCCGTGTGTGTGTATAATCAACATAAATAGACTTTTTGATTTGTTTGGGTCTCCGGGCATATCGAACCGACATCCCATAGTGATCCAAACATCCTGTACCAAACCGGTTCTGGATGATCACACTAATTGATCTATTTTAACATGACACAAACTGCAAAAGGTAAGTTCAAATTGTTCACTTATGTGATTTTGAAATGTTGAGACACATGCTGCCTACACTTGAAACAGAGTAAACACAGTTCCACTTGTACCAATATACCAGTTTACCTGCATGTTTTGTTGTTTAGCTAGGGCTGCACGACTAACAACAAAAGAAAGAAGTAAAAGCTTAGTTCAGATAGGCGACCACACTAGTAGCTAACGACACCTAGATTAATACACCGCATATTTGCAGCGATATATAGCATTAGGTATTACTTTGTCTTGTCTAATCCACAACTAACTCTCTTTAACACAACTTTTATGCCTTTCTGTCACATCTACTGCAGTCAGATTCGCTGTTCCCTCGGAAGGAATCACTGCACATGGGTAGGACCTTGTAATGACATCTCAAACATGTTTAGAGGCTGCAGACACACGTGCGGACATTGTTCTTGCTGTTGTGTTTTTGTTGTGTTTCCCTCCTTCCCGTCTTTTGTCTGTGTTTTTGTGTGGAAACATTTGATCGCAAGGAAGGATTGTGGAAAAGGTGCACTGTGCCTTCGGTATGTGTAGTGTACTTGACCAGTGTACTAGGCCAATGTTTTGCACTTTTGCCTATTTGTTTAAATAGATCACAAAAAACCCTCCCTCTTTTTCAATGAATACTCCTGTTCTCCTCATGGCTTTGTCCTTGACATAAATATATATATATATATATATATATATATATATATATATATATATATATGACAACAATGGACTTTGTTAAAAGTGAAACAATAGTGCCGAGTGCAAAGGCTGCCTGAATAAATATGGGATGATTAATGTAAGCAGTTTCTTTAGGAGGTAGATGATATGACAGTTTATTAACAGTGTGCTTAGATTGATATGTGACAGTGATGATATTTACATGTTATTAAACTATATAAACTATAAACAATGTATAATTTCCAGCTCCAGTGGGTGTTTCAGCTCCACTTAGTTTCTTTCACCACCTGCTGGTCAAAAGGAAACATCACTGCTGCTTCATCTTCTCCTTCAAATGAAAAAAACTTCATTGAGTTTAGGACACTTTTTAATAACAGCCCAGTTTAAAACAATGAAATAATCAGCATAACAACCAATAAAATACTAAATAGAAAGAGAGAAACTCACTGAGACAAAAGGAGTCACCAAATAAAACACATTCACATCCTCTTTCTGATGGGACAATAAACTTTCTTTCACATTGTCAGTTAAAAGACTCCTTACTGATTATCTTCTGTTTTCTGATTGTCTGATCATGTCTTGAGGTACAACTGGAACATGAAAGGAAACATTACCAAAAGGTGGTGAGTTTCTGTCTCTATGTCCTCCAATTATTTTATATTCAACAATGTTTGATATCAAATACTAAACATCACAAGTTTTATTGTGTTTGATCTGAACTTTATTAGACTGATTCACATTCAACATGTTTCAACACATATTTTAGACTGATTCACATTCAACATGTTTCAACACATATTTAAAACTAATTCTATTTTAAAGGTAAACTATATTTTGATGAATGCATGTGGATATATATATATATATATATATATATATATATATATATATATATATATATATAGTGTATGTATAGTATTTCTAGTGAGGTAAGGAGTAAGTCTATATATAAAATGGTAGAACAAAGACAAATTGTCATTTATTGAAGAAAGTTGAGCAGAAAGTTCAAAAGACTCAAATAGCTGCTGATGATCCAGTGAAGACGCTCTGAACAAATTCATTTCAAGCAGACATTTTATTAATATTTGCCAGAAAACAGCATCAGTCAGGGTGTGATTACATGAGGAACAACAGAAGTCCCCTGGGAGATTTGTTTTTATGTTGTTGATCAACATTTTTCCACATGGCCAGGGTCTTTAAAAGTATGACTAATCATTAGGCATGAATACACATGAAAGCACCAGGGTATACCATATATAATCACATATATCGATTTATAATATACATCAAATAAAAGTCCATTAGATATCATGACTGAAGTGTGAAAGTTGGATTGAGCTCCAACACAGCAGAATATTTCTGTCTGGCAGTCTGGGGCAATCTCTCTCTATAAATTCTTGGCAGTGGCTCAGGTTCTCTCTCATGGCAAAAATGCCCTAACATGGTCTAAAAATCAACAATGACATCAAATCAGATTTTAAACATTTAAAAAAAATCATCTTAAATTCCTCCCTTAAATATTTTATGAAAGGAACCTTTAACACCAGATTTATACAAAACCATGTACTGATGGGAAACTACCATACCAATTTTTGCCATCCTCTTTTGACCATTTGAGATACATTATACATGTACTTCAGCCCTGCCTGAACTCCTTCACATTTTCGACTTGCCATTTGTTTTAGATGGTTGACCTTCTCTGTGTCATTTTTCTTCTCCATCTCCTCAATCAGGAAGTCCAGGTGGACATAAGTAGAAAGTGAAACGACATTCAGGGCGATCTCCTCCAGTTTGACAACATGCTGGTAGGCTTCATCCAGCAAACGTTTTTTCTTTGCTTCAAGGGTTTCCTTCTCTTTCTGAAGAGTTTCCAAAAGGTTACCTCGCTTCTTAGTCTCTTCTTTATTCATTTCATACTTCGCTTTCACATCTTTTAGAGTTTTTTGAACTTTCATTGTCTTGGTCACATACACCCAGTTTTCTTTCACATGATCTGATACAGGACACTTCCCAGTACATGAAGTGCAGTGGCCACCTTTCATGACCTCACAGTGTCCTGGTTTATGGGACATTGTGCATCCAGGATAGTGACAGTTCTCCTTACAGACAGTACAGCAGGTTGCTGCTTCATAGAACACCAACCCCCACATCCCACCATCGATAGGTTCTTTATCTTTGTAGACCTCATCAACTTCTATAGTGAACTCCTCATTGTTCTTCATCTCTTGTTCATACATCTTCAGCGCATCCTGAGTCTGTTGGATCTCTGTTTGCTTTAGATCAATCAACTCAATTCTCTCCTGCAGGTTTTTGATGCAGGCTGTCAGTCTGATTCGCTCGTTCAGGACATTCACGGTTGTCTCCAACCTCTGAGGTGCAGTTTTTACCAAAAAGTTTGTGAAATTATTCATTCCTTTCATTGATATTTTATTGGCATGTTCATGGTCTTCTTCATTATCTGTCCTGTCTTCATGCTGGCAGTTATCAAACAGGAAGTGAACAGGTTGATTCTTCGCATTTCTGTCACATTTAATCTTCGCAGCCTCGAGAGCTTCCAGAACATTTTTAGGTGTTCTTCCATTTGAGTGTGTGATAAGAGCGACAATGTTTTTCTCCATGTCTTTTCCAAACAGAGACACCACTGAATCAAAGATGTATCTCTGACGGTCACTCAGTCGATTCTCACTCCCTTTCATCACCAGACCCACTGCATTAATCTCATGAACGCCATCCTCTGAGCGGAACAAGTAAAATAATCTTTCCATGATGTTCACATCATGTTCAATCCCTCTGGTGTCTCCGTATCCAGGAGTATCGATGATGGTCAGAGAGTAGGGCAGAGTTTCATCTTCAAAACCAAAGATCTGGTACACAATCACATCTGATGTCTGACTTTCTGATTGACTTTTTGTCTCCTCCTCTACGATTTGAAACCAGACATCATCCTCCCACTTCACTCCCATGGCGTAGTTGACCAGAGCGTTGATCAGAGTAGATTTTCCTGTTCCTGTTTCACCAACAAGTAAGATGGTTTTGTTATTCTTGTTTGGATTTTTTTCACCAAGAGTCATTCTTGTCAGAGTTCCAATGTTATCTTTCCTTGGTATCAGCCGATACAGAGCAGGAGATCCTGATGGGATCTTAACTTTGTTGGGGATGTTGTCATATTTGGATGAGGTGTTCCTGTAGAAAAGTAAATACCAGAGCTCAAAACATGAATTGGCACATCAGAGACGTGTTAGCAGTAATAGTAATTATGAAGGCCAGTAATGTCATAACGTAATATATTGACTTTAGATGAAACCAAAACCCCTCAGAAAGGTATGAATGTGGGCGTCGGGTAGCTCTGTTGGTATAAAGAGTTTTATTCATTGAAGGTAGAACTGCTGGCACGTTTTTGTTAGAAAACAGCATAACCTTGGGTTTTTCAGCATTTAACACCAGTTTGAGATGGAACAGGTGTGAATGTACAGCGTCAGATGTGGTCTGCAGATATTCAAAGACCAGGGCAACAGTGTTTGCACGACCGTAAACAATGACAGATAGGGGAGAGAACAGATAGGGGAGACAATAGACATAACATTTCTTAAGAGGACTTATTGAAGGGGAAACATAATCAAGCCAAAGCTTTACTTGTTAGGCTGGCAAAGCTATTTAGTCAGTTTAAACATTGGATGAAGTGATTTTCTCTGATACAGATGATACTGAACTGAGAAATGAGCCTCTAGCAAGCAAGTTAAATAACTAGCCAGCCAGCCAGCCAGCTACTCAATCATTCAAATTTAACAAGTTAATGTTTGCATTCACATGTTCTTGTCTTGTTCTTGTTAAAATAGCCTTGACAGCCTTGTTAATGAAGAAATTCTTACGAGTCCCACAGGACTTCTGTGTGTACCGTTAACGTAAAAGAGGGACCAAATCATTATGACACAGGGGAGAAGAGACTCAAAATGTTTGTGAATTTGAAACCCATTTTTTGTCCTGTTTTATGGATATTTTGAGAGGGGGGGGGGGGGGACACTCAGATCACTCAGATAGGGTAGGTCCTGACCCCACCGACTGACATGGGCTGACATGGGCATTTTTGCATGGTTCTTTTAGAGGCAGAGAACACTATAAACATTCAGTAGTTCAGTGAGAACATTTTAAGTTAAATGTATATATATATATATATATATATATATATATATATATATATATATATATATATTAGGGCTGTCAGTTTAACGCGTTATGCAAACCCATTTTAACGGCGACAATTTTTTAACACCACGATTAACGCATAGAGAGAGCAACGGGATCTGTTGGATCTGTTAGTCCATTTCTTTAACTGTCTATGGCCACGCCATGTCCCGCCCTGCGAAGCAGCTGATTGGTTGGGGTTAGGCATTTCACCTCGAGTGGTTAAGATAGTGGATTGGTCAGGTGATAGGACCTGAACAAATGGGATTACGTTACCTTGGACGCCTGGCCAATAGTAGTGATTGAAGGGCGGTTCGCAGACCGGAAACAAAACAAACACAAGCCGCGGACGGTTTGGACTTGCGAGCCACGTAGCTTGTAGGCTCGTGACGGCCATTAGCTTCGGAGCGAGCGAGTAGTGACTCGACAGTCAGCGAGAGAAACAAAGTGTCTCCTCTGTTCTTTCTGACCACGGTGGGAAACCTGGAGCAGGAGAAGTTAACCCTCCCCTTGATTTTACGTTGTTTATGGAGAAGGAGAACCAGGAAATGAGTCGGGGGAAACCATAGACAGTTTAAGAAAGGGGGTTAACTGTATGGGGAAATGCAACGCTACCAAACTACGCCCACGGCTGTTGCTATGACAACGAGCCATGCTCGCCTCAGGCATGAGGCAGTACTATCTGCAATGGAAAATCGAGGTAACAGCGTTACATTATGTGGAAGATTATGAGCTCCAAGTGTGAATGTTAGTGTGAAATTGAATACTACGAATATGCCAATGATGTTTTCAATTAAAAAAAACATTTGCACAAAGCATCCGATCCACTTTTCCATGTTAATAAGAGAATTCAAATGAAAAAATATAATGATACAAAAAGAAATCAAGGGACATTTAGAATAGATAAAAATGCGATTAATTGCGAGTTAACTATGACATTAATGCGATTAAATATTTTAATCGTTTGACATATATATATATATATATATATATATATATATATATATATATATATATATATCCTCCTATCCTATATATAAATAAATATAAACTTTCAGCACCATGTCATTGTTTTTACTCAAATATAAATTCTAAATATACCAGAAACTAAATCATAAGGATTGCTACTGGGGCACGTTTAGCCCTTTTTTAGGGGTGCTGAAGTACCCCTAAACTTGATTCCTGCAGCCTTAAACATAATTGCAAAAAAATAAATAATCTATTGTAAACTTAGAAGTTCGGCTCTAGAAATATCACAGTATCATGAAACTAAACCCAGAATCTAGACGCCTAGATCAGAAAATAATTCTGAGCCAGTTTCATAAAATTTTATTTAAAAAAATCACACAAATCTCTAATTTTCAAAAGTTACTGATGCTTTATTTTGGAAATGTCTGCTTTTCCATAGATAAATATCTGATTTAATTTGTAATACCACCTCACCTTTGTAGTAACAGCCCTGTGGCTCAGTCAGCATTAAAGTAAGTTTTCTCTGAATGGGTGGCATCTTACTGGTTAAAAGATTCAGTATTTCCTCTATCATGATGGTCCAAAATGATGTTAAAATGCAAAGATAGCACAGTAGAAAGTTAAAAAAAATACATTAAAAGGGTGCCAGGCACCCTTAAAGCTCTAATCCTAGAATTGTCCCTGATTGCCATTTTAGTGAATACTGAATACTAATTTCATTTGTTTGTTATCAATCCAACACTTTGTGTGTGTGTGTGTGTGTGTGTTTGTGTGTGAGTGTGTGTGTGTGTGTTGTATGTATGTATATATACATACATACATACATACACACAGGGGTTAAATTAGGATTTGTAATGTCGGGGGCTCTCCCTACGGGGGTCCGGTGGAATGCCCCCCTGGGGACAAAAAAAGAAAAATACACCATTAAATGTCACTTTCTGGAGAGTTTGGTGCAAAGAAATGGAGAAATTGAGTCTTGCATGATATGTGCAAAACTGCAAGGTTAAGAGCCGATACTTTGCATTGTTGTAGTATTAACAGGTATTAGGGCATTTATCATTTACATTACTGTTAATCAGTGATTACCTTGTTATGATATAAGAAGTGACCCATACAGTGTGCCAAACATAATGAGCCACATGAAGAGACCAGTCCCTCCAGAAAAACGCGGAGTTTTTTTGTGATTGTTGCGGTCAAAAATCCTTGATTATGCGGCACGTTTTCTTAAAAAATGCGATGGAATATGCGGGATATTTATGCCATTTTATGCGATGAAAATGCGGGAACTTGCAAAAATTGCGTGAACTTGCGGGAACTTGCAAAAACTGCGGTTTGATGAAAAAGAGAAAAAAAAGTGATTCCCCAACACTGTGTTCTCAGTAGGTGAAATTACGTCACTTCATAACGTTCCCATGGCAACAGGGGAAAATGGCTGCTCTTGTGTGAAGTAAACGCAACATTTTTCAACTTTCTGCTGAGATATATGTGACTTTTTTGCAACGAAAATGCGGGGATTATGAAATCATGCAAGCCCTGCATATTTTGCGCGCAAAACGGCAATTTATGCTGCGAAAGTGCGGCGTATTTTAAAAAATGCGGCCCCCGCATAAATATGCGGACTTTGGCTGATTATGCATTGAAATCTGCGATCGCATAATCGCGTTTTTCTGGAGGGACTGAGAGACAGGGCAGCATATGACAGTAGCAACAACTGAGATGTGGGTCTGTGGTGACCAGGTCCACCTCACACACACTTCCTTCTCCCATTGTCTCTCTTTACTACTACTATAACACACACACACACACACAGACAGTGCGTTTCACTATCTTTGTGGGGACCGTCATTGACATAATGCATTCCGTAGCCCCTTACCCTCACCTTAACCATCACAACTAAATGCCTAACCTTAACCCTTACCCTAACCTTAACCATCACCCTAACCATAACCTAATTCTAACCCTAATCCTAAAACCAAGTCTTAACCCTTAAACAGGCCTTTAAACATGTGGGGTCCAGCATTTTGGCCCCATAAAGCTATCCGGACCCCATGTACCCCCAAGTATAGCCTACTGTATTCCAGGTTTTTGGACCCCCAAATGAATGTAGTTAAACAAGAACACTCACACAGACACACACACACAGACACACACACACACCCCGAGTGGCTCGGAGCCCTGCCATTGGAGGAGACCGGTTCAACGTCTTGGTCGGCAACATGAAGTCGTAGCGGCCGTTGGAGCTTGCGAGCACCGGGCTTCCACCGCTGTGAACGGGGTTTTTAGCTTTAGGAGAAGGCGTCTTATCTGTTAATCCTACCGACGTAGACATTATTGTCCCACAGTGGTGAATTGTCTGCAGTGCTGTGCGGGTTTTTGCCGTGTTCCGATTGTTTTCATCTCAGCTCCGTCGAGACAAAATAGACATGCCATTTCATAACATTTTCATTTATTATCATAAATATCATGTTTTCAAAAACATCCCTTCATAAAATTTTATGTGACATAAAACAGTAAACCAGTAGACAACTGACTGCAAGCAGGCACATCCGGACACAAACGAGCAGACTTATGTATCAGGGCTGGGCCCCGGAGAGCCCCGGCCCAATTTAACCCCTGTGTGTGTGTGTGTGTGTGTGTGTGTGTGTGTGTGTGTGTGTGTGTGTGTGTATATATATTAGGGCTGTCAAAATAATGCGTTAATTTCGATTAAGGCGAGACACTACAGGTGAATAGGGTAAAAAATTTAAATAATAGATATCACCATGAAACTTCCTCAGTTGATTACTTACACTAGTATATAAAAAAATGTATTACAAGTTTTTGAAATTTTTATGTTTAATTATGCAAATTATACATTATGTCATTAAATATGTGCGATTTTGCATATATTTTCGGTAGATAGATCTGAACATATGATAAAGCCAGGTGCAAAATTCTTTTTTCATTTTGTTTACACACAAGATGCAAACAAAATTACAGAGGGGTTTCAGGATATCTGCTTTCATTACTTAGGAAATCAAAATATACTGTCCATAGCCTTAAAAAATGGATTTTTGCCATGTTTTGTTGATTAAAATGTCACATAAATCAGGCCAGGAATGATTTATTAACAAATCCCTCTGTAAATATCTTACGAATACTGCCAGGTGTATAGATGGAAAGTTTGGTGTATATAGGTGCTACACAGGCTGAGAAGTATCTACCGGAGAACGACAAAAAACTCATTATGAGAAAACGGCATTTAAAGATTTAAATAGGGGATTTTAATACATTTCTATTGGAAAAAAATGCTAGAATAAATGCTCAGGCCCTTAGTAATAATACTATAGAATATTTCAAGCTCATGAAAATTGATTATTTAGTAACATGGCAGCAATATAAGGCCTACAACTGCAGTAACTCAATGAATTAACATTGGCGTATCATGCACAAAGTTGGGGACAAAACCCACACTAGACAGTTATATGGACATGGTTCTCCTAGGAGACAGGACAGCAGCTCCACTGGCAGCTACATATGGATCTGCCTGCCACAGCCTGAGTACTCACAACCACTTTAGGATCCCAAAAAGTACACATTTGTTTAGTATTATATAGTAATTATACAAAAACTGTAACTGTTGTGTAATGTAATTGTTTTGTAATATAGTGTGCTGTATCGCATTCAGTAAATATATGTGACACCAATATATTTAATATATGACATGTAGGCTGAATTTCTGTATATCTGCTTTGAGAGAGAGAGTCCATACCTGTTACTCTCCGTTGGTGTCTCTGATTTTAACAACGTTTTAACATGAAGGCCAGGATTCCCCAACACTTAGCTAGCTAGCTAGTAATAATCTGCTACAGAACCCATGATTCTGCGGATCGATACTAACTTTAATCCCTGCGCAATAATGACAATTAAATGTCTGATCAGTCCATTCAAACGCACTACATGAACTATCAGCCCCTGCTGTGTGCTCTCATTACCTCCGCTGCCTGAAAACTCCTGTTTTCAGAACGACAGTTTACACATCGACGTACTATGTGATGACATTTCATCATTTACTGTCTTAGTTTGTAATCCACTGTGTCTTCTTGCTAATAACAACTGTTTTCATCTTCTCTGAGATGATTTTCAACACATTGTTTTCATTTGGAGCGTCCGCGGAAATCTCAGAGTATGTCACGTGACGATTCTGAACGAATCACGTTGTCAGAAATTGGCATCAGCCAATGAGATTGCGCATTTAGAGTTAAATCCGCCCTTTTACTTTCACGATTGGTTGCTCATGAAAAGGAAATGACCATATTTGGATCCGACAGCATTGTACAGCAGAGAGAGAGCTTTCCAACGGTGTATGAGATGACAGGGTGCAGACAGCGATCGCGGAGCAGCGCGATGATTTAGAAAACCAACTTTTGTTGAATTTAGGCGAAATTTACCGACGCAAACACACAAAGTACAGTAAAATAAAGACCTAAATGTGTATTTCGGACTTTAATTCACCACAAGTCTGAAAGAATACATGTTATTGAAGACAAATAGCCCAAAATCTCAAAATTGACCAGTGAAAAAAAAACGATGTTTTTGCCTGCCGTGTCTCGCCTTAATTAATCTGAGAAAAAATAGTGCGTTAAACAAATTAACGCAAATTAATCGATTCCATATTGACCTTTCACCTGGAGCCGTTTTAGCCACCATTCGATTGTAAAGTGAAGGAGGAAGACGAGAGAATGCGCAACAGAAGTTTCTTTAACTGTCTCTGGTTAACACTCACTCAACAGCAGGTAATGTTAGCGTTCCGCTAGCTAGTAGCTGGATTAAACACGGTTAAAATGCTGACAGCTAACGCTAAACGCTGTAAAGTCTGACTGTTTCTGCCGTTGTCGGAAAAACACAGACGGAGATGGTGCGTTCAATGAAACTGGTAACCTACAGTCTCGCGTTGCATTCACAGTTATTGTAAAATACCCTTTTGAATTTATTTCCTCAGCATATTAGGTGATATATATATATAGTCATTATTTGAACACTGACAATAATAAAGAGATTATTTAACTTTATTATTCATTGATTCATTTGAATTGAAATATTTAAAATACTTTCACAGCAAAAAGTATGTATGCGATTAATTTAGATTAATTAATCACAGTCTCATTAATTCGATTACATTTTTCAATCGATTGACAGCCCTAATATATATATATATATATATATATATATATATATATACACACACACAGTGTTTCCCCTAGGATTTTTTTTAGCTGTGGGGGCAGGTATGTCAAATCCCCCCCATATATATATATATATATATATATATATATATATATATATATACACACACATACATACATACACACGTATACATACACATATATATGTACTAATAATATGTACTACAATATGTATATATACTATATTTATTTATACTAACCCTGTAGCTATGCTTGCTATCATTGTGGCTCAGGTAGAACCGTAAAATATGAACACTACATAAAGAGATTGAATGCCATAGAACTTTATTTTACTATCTAGTTTAACATCTAGTCATAACGGAAAAGAACTACTTGAAAGTAGGTTTTTATGGGCCTAAATGACATGGTTTGGATCCGTGCATAGACCCACATACTCTTCATTACTGACAACAACTTTAGTGGATAAATTGATACAGAGCCTTCTACAGCAGAGGTTCTCATTTATTTTCAGCCCAAGGACCCCATACAAGACAGAACCCCCCTCATGTCCCTCAGAATTATTTGACATTACACCTCTATAATCTTAGTTATGTAAAAGAACAACACAAGAGAAATGTATTAGGAAGATGTTAGGCATGAAGAGCACCAGAGAGACACTTTCTAAAGACAACCGAGCAGCACTCCATGAAGAATGTTATACTATATTAGACATATGAAACATATTTGCAGATTTTAGAAATTATAGATTTGTTAAATTAGAAAGTAATTATGAACTACACACCCCTGTCTTCCCGTAAGGTTTGAAGCCATCTTCAGGAATCTTCCTCCTGAAGTGTTGAGATTTCCTCTTCAGAGTGATGAAGAAGCTGACTTTAAATCTAAATGTGCTGTTGTGATCAGAAAGGTTCTGGAGACAGGAAGATACACACATCATCAGAATAAACACACACACACACACACACACGTGTTTCCGGAAATGAGTTTGTGCAGCAGAGTAAATTAACCTCAGCCAACTTAAACAATACCACTGATCTGATATTCAATATGTTGGACGGTCAGTTTAATATTTAACTTTGGACTCCTGGACTGAGATAGAGAGAGGAAAGGTAGTATATACAGTTTTTTACAATCACTTTGGCACCGATTTCAGAAACTTGACATCATTTTTCAAAACTCACAACCAATGATCAAAATGAACATTTTTTCAAAACTCAAACACTTGTTTCAGTTGCTTGGATACAATACACATATCCCAAAGATAATTTGTTCACTTAACAAAGATCAGCTGTTCAATATGACACAACTTAACATCAAAGTACTACTATTTCAAAAAGCAATTCACACATTACATTTCAGATGATTGTCTATTCATTTCATTACAATCATCTAACTATCAATTGATACAACTACTCAAAATGATAAGTAACTGTTGCATTACTCTTAATGCATAGTTGTATGGAAACAGACAAACAATATTCCATGTTTAGATCATGAAGGTTTAACGAGATTAATTGTCACGAATTAGTGTGGAGCATGAACCAATCAGACTACATTATCTATGGATGTAATATTTCATCATCATTCTTTACTGTAATGTACTACTGTTCATCAGACACTGATTCTATGGTCCCATGTACTACCTTTGAGACTATTACAGTATTGACAGTACTGCACTGTATGCATGCAGGCCCTTGGAATTGCTTGTCCAATTCTGCAAACTTGTTACTGATGATTGAGATATATATATATATATATATATATATATATATATATATATATATATATATATATATATACTGTATATATACATATACATATATACCACATTGTTCGCCATGCCTGAAGGTTTTTTCCAAGATGTTTGGCTAATTGCAATGTAGATGAGTACCTGCGGCCAAATCCACAAGACAGAGTTGATGAATATGTAGAAGTGCAGTATTCACTTCTTTATTTTGCTTTTTACAGTACAAGCAAGTTGAGGAACACTGCATTTGATGTTTTACAGTACTGTCTTTTCTTTTCCATTTTGTATCTAATTATTTTGCTTTGATTCTAATAAACCTATGTTGTGATCGTACTGTATTGTTTTTCATCAATACATTTCAGGTTTTGTTCAATGATTCCACTATGTCTGTAGTATTATCTCTACTACTGCAGTACTTTTACAGAGATGTATTTACATCTAGTACCATAATGAAACATGTATCACCTATTTTGTACTACACTATTTAATGATTGTATGAATGATGACCCAGTGAACTATGGGTAGCTTGTGTGTGGGTGATCTAAAGTAACGTTTCAATGGTATTTCACAATAATTAACCAATGATTAACCAATGATTGTGCAAGTGCAAGATGTATTTAAAGATATGAATGCACAATGCAATGTTTTGAACATTAGACAGCCTGTTACAAGTGATGATCGTTTTGAGCTTTGTGTCTAGAGTTTTGAAAAATGACGTCAAGGTTCTGAAATTAGTAGCAAAGTGATTGTAAAAAACTGTATATTACAGTCTCAGAAAAGTCCAAACTCAAACTAAACTTTGTTATATTAATGTGGTATTCTCCTCAAAAGAGACACAACACTTAAAAATATTATCAGTACGGACAATAGAGTAAACAACAGTGATGTAACTGCTAGTTTTACTGTAAAGTGTCTTTGAGTACCATGAAAAGCGCTTTATAAATAAAACGTATTATTATTATTATTATAAGACAAAAGGACATTCTGACAAGCAAAAAACAATGTATAACCTGAAGGAACCAGAGAGCAAGTATCCGGAGAGCATTATTCACAGCAATGGAAATAGAAATTAAAGTGCCAGAGAGTTGCATAATAACACGATTCATATAAAATCCTTCCAAAACTAATATAGTGTTTATGATATGTGGAGAGTTTCCAGCCTCTTCTTTAGAAACTGTGTTGGGTCAACGTGAACAAATCCTGAACATCTAAGATCAGCTGATTGTTACATCATCACATCACTGAATGTATATTTAGTCTTCTGATTACAGTCACATCTTCATCAAGAGGTTTAGAGGTTCTTACCTGTTTGTTGATGCCGGTACAGTCTTCACCTCTACACGTTCTCTCTCTGTCTGTCTGTCAGCATCACGTCTCTGAGTTGTTTCTCTGAAATCACATGACCAGAGCAACCAATCAAACTGCAGCGTCTCACCCAAAGTAACTGATTAACTTTTACTGAGTTTCATAGAGATAAAGAACAATAAAGTTATTAACAGTCTGTGATGACAGTTCTGTTTCTGCAGAAACAGGTCGTCAAAATATAAAAGGTTAAAAGGGTGCTCCGATCAGGATTTTTGGGGCTGATCACCGATTGCTGGAAGACGTATTGGCCGATACCGATCATCGATCGCTTTTGTGAACTGAAAATTAAGCCATTACATTACAGTCACACATGTTTAGAGAATGTATCAGTTATTGTTTGGCTTTTTGTCCTAGCTCAAAATCTAAAAAATGTCCTTTCAATTACTGCAGACATTTCACACACACACACAGCTGTTTGAGCGGCGCCGGAGCTGCAACACTCCGCTCTGCCTTAGCGTTAGCTAACTTTGAAAACTCCTCATACTCCTTTCTGTGACTAACCTTCAAATGTCTGATGAGGTTGGTGGTGTCGAAATGTCTTTGGAGCTTTCCGCCTCGTGGTATTTCCTCGGCACACACGTTGCTAATCACTAATGTATTGTCTTTTTCCCAGATAGCAATGAGTCGGCGGACCACCGGCGGTGCTCCAGAGGCAGTAGAAGCATCAGAATGGCGTAATCGCAAACACGTTTGCCGGCGCACCTCCGAAAAACCAAAACCAAATGGAACAAAAAAGAGACAAGTAGAAGAACTGGGGAAATACTTCATGGAGATAACAGAAGGCAGAGTCCCCTCCTAATAGACACTGTGTTTCCCATACATAGGTTCTACTTGGGCTCTCTGCCCAGGTAGAATAAAACCCACCCAGGTAAGTAAAATCTGAATTTTTTCTCCAATCAACAATGTATTTTTACAGTGCACAGCTGCCTCCAGCCCCTCCCCCTCATGAAGTCACGGGCCATGTGCATGACAGCGTCAGGCTCAGAGGCTATAGTTTGTGACTGCGTTTCAATAGTGGTTCAACATGCCCTCGTTCACTTCCCCTAAGCACTTCTCCTCGGTGGAGTCCAAGGGGGTAAGCCAGCGTCCACAAAGCGTACCTCCTGACAATGTATAAAAGGCTCCGTTACCTTGTACCTCACGTTATGGCTCCGTAGCAGACGGTTTTATAAAAATAGGCTAACGGTTGTGTCATAACCACGAGACTTACTGTCTCATAGTAGAGGAATTACCGTACAGTACAGGAGAAGCTTGCAGGCAGTTTGGACTTACATTAGCTGTTTAGTTTAATTACTAGTGTTAACTAGCATTTTAGTTAGCAGTAATTAGCCTGTGCCTATGTTATCTCCTTACATATACCTACGCTCTATAGCTCTATATCAAGCTCAGTTTGAGGCTGCGCAGTAACGCTCAGCCATCACCGGGAAAGTGACTTCTAATAGACTTCACTGGTCTCCGTCCAGAGCAACGGCGTAGCTTTGTCCATTTCTTTAACTGTCTATGGGGGAGTCCCCACCGCCATCTTAAGTGTTGTTCCAATTGTCTGAAAAAACTGAAGTGAACTTGGTGAGATTGACCCTCGGAGGGCTGAGGGAGCGAGTTAACAATGGTGGTCACTCCAGAGGTGGATATCACCCACAATGCATTGCAGTTATGCATTTGGTGCAAGACAATCCCTCCATGGTTTGGTGGAGTCATGTACAATCACTAAAATTGCTGTTGCTGACCACCAAAGAAAGAGAAGAATAAATACATTTAAACTTTTTAGTTTCCTCATTGTTAGCTCGATATTTTACTGAAACATCTAATCACTAATGTCAGTTAATATTTTGGGTGGCAGTAGTTCAGTCAGTAAAGAGTTGGGTTGGAAACCGGAGGGTCGCTGATTCAAGTCCCTGTACAGAAGTATGATGGTGGACTGGTAGCTGGAGAGGTGCCAGGTCACCTCCTGGGTGCCAAGGTGCTCTTGAGCAAGGCACCAAACCCCCAACTGCTTGGGGGCCTTTCCATGGGCAGCCCCCTCACTCTGACATCTCTCCATTACCCTACAGTTATACTAGCTACAAGAGACAGAGACAAAGCGACAGGCTGCCATTCATTTTCAATGGGAGTGGCCATTTGCCAGCGACAAGCGATGAGCTCTCCGCTGCCACAAACAAGGCGGGGCCAAAATAGACAAGAAGTCTATTTTATGCAAATGCTGAGCGATGCGATAAATCGACGGCCAATCAGAGTGAAGGCAGCGTAAAGACAGCATGACGTATGTACGTTGGTTGCTCGAGTTGAAGAAAATAATTCAAGATGGCGAAGACACTTCAGGACGTCATATTTCTGTAAATATCTGATATGTTTGGTATTTTATCTCACATATTTTCTTACCCCTATCGAGAAATACATACTTTTAAATCCAAAAACATCGTTCTTGTGACTTGGCCATACCTCTGAAGTGACTTGTAAGACGTGCTTGAAGGTAGCACCAGAGAATTTCTGTTTACTGTTGCCAAGCAACCAGGAGCAGGCTACGCACGCCCAGGAGCGCCTGTCAAGGGAGTGCGTGTCAGGGAGTGCGTGTCACTGACTTTTGTAGCTCATGTGACTGTAGGGTTAGTGCATGTATAGGTACTGAGCATGTGCGTGTAATCGTGGCCTGTGTGTAATTTGTGTAATAACAGTGAAAAACATAATTTCCCCTTGCAGGATTAATAAAGTATAATCATTAATTATTCTATATGTTTTATTTACTAGATAATTGTATGTGTGATTTCAGTAATCCCAATATTATCTTTAAATGCATGGAGGAGATGCTGTTTTGCGAGATGTAAGCATTATTATGATTAATTGTGATACAGATCACACATTTCTAAATCTGAAACTCATGCAGCCGTCCACCAGAGGTATTTCTCTGAAATCACATGACCAGAGCAACCAATCAAACTGCAGCACGTCTCACCTGTGAGGACTGAAACTCTACTGAAGGTACAGAGAAAGATAAAGATAAAGGCAGAAAGATAAAAAGCAATAGAGTTCTCGGTTCTGTTTCTGCAGAAACAAGAGTTCAAAATATAAAAGGTTACAAGTGTCGTCAAAGTCAGGTTGTCATCAAAAAGCCCCAAAAACTGAAAATTAATAACATTCAAACTAAATGTAACAAAAATGACAAATGAGCTGCAGTAAAATTACTAACACAACACTGTATAAATACTCACACACACACACACACACACACACACACACACACACACACACACACACACACACACACACACACACACACACACACACACACACACACACACAAACGTTTAATGGTCTAATCATCTCAGCTAGACTTGTAGGCCGTTATGTTGTTTGCTAGTTTACTTTAGAATTAAACATCAGATTTTATAAACTACATGTGTTTTTTGTGCAAAAATCTTAATGTGTAAAGTAACTAGCAACTAAAGCTGTCAGATAAATGTAGTGGAGTAAAAAGTGAAATTGGCATGAAAAGACTCAAGTACCTCAACATTTGTACTGAATTACAGTATTGTAGTAAATGTACTTAGTTACATTTCTCTCTGGCCTTCCTACCAAACTCGTTAGCAGGCTTCAAATCATTCAGAACTCTGCTGCCCGGATCATTACCCCCCCAAAATCTTCGGACCCCCCTGCCCCCCCTTCTCATCCAGCTCCACTGGCTCCCTGTTCAATCCCAGATTAATTACAAAAATCTTCTCCTCACGTATGAAGCCCTTCACAACCTAGTCCCGATCTACATCTCTGACCTCCTCCAGGACTCTCCTTCCTCCCACTCTCTGCGCTCCTTCTCTGCTGGTCTCCTAACCATATCCACCGCACGCCTCTGCACCATGGGTGCTAAGGCTTTCAGCTGCACTGCTGCTGGGCTCTGGAACTCCTGAACCCTCCCCAACCTAACCCTAACCCTCTGAACCCTCCCCACCTTAACCATAACCCTCTGAACCCTCCCCAACTTAACCCTAACCCCTAATTGAGAACTTCAAGTGACGTGCAACAGCCCATGCTTCTGCCTTCGGCTTCCAATGTCAACCACCTAGTTGTCAGTCTAAGTGGGGGAAGCCATCAAGATAAGTTTCTCATTCCATAACCCCAACCTAACCCAAACCCCTATCCCCAAACTACCCTAACCCCAAATTGCCCAAACCCCCAGTCTGATACCATAACGTCATTCAAATCCTACCTTAACCCCCCTCTGTTTAAACTGGTCTACTCACTATAATTTATAATTAATTAAATGGACTGATTCACTTTCCACTAGAATTTAAAAAAAAAAATTGTGTCACATTTTTCTCATGTTATGCCGTGTCTTGTTTTTGTCGTATGTTCTGTTTCCAGTATCTGACACAATAAAAACTGATGTTTGATATGTTTGACTGTTGGTTTAATATTTAATCTCACTCATTGTTGGACTGAGACACTGAAGTTATTTCATGGAGGCTTTAAATTCATGTTTGTACATTTGAAACAGCCTAAATATGACCTGTCAAACTCTGGAATTAATGAAAGATTAGCGCCTTCGTTTACCCTGTAACACCCACCACACAGACAGGTTTAGAGAGTAAAAATATACAGCCATTCATTTAAAATCAATTCAGAAATCACCCCGTTACATTTGGCTGCAGTTAAACTTTGTGAGCCGTTGACCAATAACAACCCGTCCCAACAGAGCTGACATTTGATTGGACAAAGAGCCAGAGAATCCAACATGGAGGAAGCTATCATAGCCTATTAGCTGTGTGTTATCGTCCAGTTTTATTGAACCCTCTCTGCCAGAGTATGAAGTGGTTTGTTGACATGGTTGCAGACAGTTATGAGACAGAAGTCTACTATTAGCGATGGAGCTAAGCTAACAAGCTCTGAGAGCTTTACTTTTCCTCTTTGATAACTTTATTATCCCACAAGGTGGGAAATGCGTCTTGGGCACTTAAGCCGTGCTGCAGCCATACAAAAAACAAATAAACATGTACAACAGCTACTGTACAGTGATACCATACATCAAACCATAATATGACCCTAATGGTGTGTAAAACAGTTAAACATTACTCAAGATATGATATATAATAACTAATAAATAGCAGTACAAGTAATCACAAGTGCAACAATACCAGTTCAAAAACGTGAAGATGCTAATCCCATCATCAACGCGGGCCTGTTCTGGCTTTAATCTGCAGCTGTTTAAAAGCTTAATAGACACTGGAATAAATGGGTTATTGAATAGCTTTAGTCTTCAGCGAGGAAGTGTAAACCTCGTACCGGAGATCAGCAGCTCATCCTCTGCAGAACATCAGACGTGTTACTAACAATTCTATTGGCTTGTCTCAAAGAAGCCTGTTCATAAATACTCTGCATGGATAAGTGCTTTTTAACACCAATGATCTTCCACGCAGTATGAATCAATCAGAACAGTCTAGTTTTCGGCTGCACAGTGGGGTTGCCAAACCAAGCTGTGATACCATACCTGACCAGGCTCTCCAGGACTGCTTGATAAAAGGGTACCAAGTGCCAGCAGAAATAGACACAACAGGAGCTGATCGCTGAGCTAGCAGTTAGCTCCCCATCTCCAGCAGTTCATCACTAGCACTGTTACTAGCCAGTACTAACCACTACAGTATGTCATCAAGTGGACCAAAGACTGCAGAAAAGATCGACACGTTCTGTGAAACAGCTTTCTGAAGAGACAAAATAAAACTCAGAGTCAAAGTAAGTCGCCTAGTTTTGCATTGCCAGATTCTAGCGTTGACGCTGTGTTAGGATTCTGGGATGGCTCAAACAAGTTTGGTTTGTATTCCTTTAAAGCTTTAAAATTGCGTAGTTTCCGTTTCCCCCCATGAGGAATTCTAAGTATTGACAACAAAACTGTCGGATACATGACACAAGCCTTCACCCAATACCTTTACACAACAAGTTTCACTCCATGTCTGAGGACAAATGGTTAAACCATCAAACTGATGGCTGGAGCCACGTAGAGAAGCCGTTAATCTGCGCACGCCGCCGTGACACAGAGCTGGAACGTCCAGTCTCTAAACGGTGTGCAGCATGTTGCTATGGTTACTGTGTTGAAGGACGTGTTTCCCTCAACGCTGTGAAACAGCTCTCAGTTGTGTTTTCTCTGGTTTGGTGGGCGTGTCTCTGGTTTATTGGCTGTGTCCCAGCTGATAGCCAATCAGCACAGACGTGTCTGTAAACTCGTGGTAATAAAAAGGCCGACAGCTTCCAGCAGGGTGTTCAACCCTAACTTAACTTTGTATTGTGTGTTTTTAACTTCTCTGTACAGCTCCGTTGAACGTACCACTGTTCATGAACAATCATAATAATAATCACAGCTTTAGCACCTTTAAAACATGTTTTGGTGATTCATTGTTTTTTTCTACATGACCCTTTCTTTTATCACAACGCTGCATGTTTTATGTCTTAATAATCTTTTATTACCTGCAGGTGTGTGTCTCTCTCTCTCTCTCTGCTGATTGGTCGAAAGGACAGACAGTGTTTCCCCTCCGCTGATTGGCTGTGGAGCTGCAGACACTTTGATCAGTGCAGACTGAGCACGCTCAGTGCGACTACCTGCTCAGCTTCTGCACACAAACAGGTGAGAACAACCTCTAACAAATAAAACCAAATAATCTCATTAAAACTGTTACTAACTAAATCTAAGAAGAGATCAGACTGACCGTGAAGATATCTGATGACGTCTCTTTGTGTCTCTCAGAAGAGTTCAGCTTCTTCATCAGACTCTGCAGAGGAAATCTGAACACATTCAGGAGGAGCAAGAGACCTGAAGATGGACTTCCTTCTCAAAAGAGGGATCGGAGTTTTCCCTCCTGATCTGTCTGAATTAATGAACAAACTTATTAAACATGCAGCTTCATTCATCAGAGAGTTTGACAGCAGTGAACACAGGATGAGAGAGATTGTTGAAGAGTTTAGGAAGATCGCTGATGGGGTCAGAAAGATGCAGGAGGGAGCAGCTGAAGCCAGAACAGCAGGAGCTGTTGCTGGAGGAGTAGGAATAGGACTCGCGATCCTTGCAGCTCCGTTCACTTAGGGGGCTAGTTTAGCAGCAGTAGGACCGTTAGTTGTAGCAGGAGCAACAGCTGCAGCAGGAGGAGGAGCTGTGGTTCTTGGTGCAAATGCAATAAGTATAATGAAAGAGAACGGAAGTATAATGAAAGTAGAAGAGCTGGGGAACGACTTCATGGAGATCGTTGAACCGCTGAAGAACGACATGGAAGAAATAAAGAGGACGTGTGAGAAGGTGGAGCAAAGATCAGCTGAACGTCAGGCTGAAAACACTCTGACAGACATGGAGGAGTTTGAGTGGATTATGACACAAGTTTCTGAACTGGCAGAAAGGAGTGAAGAAGTTTTGTCTCAAGCTGCAAAACTGATGAGTTTAGATGGTCTGTTATTGCTCCTCAGAGTCACAGCGACCCCTGAAGAGGACAAAAAGTTAAGGAACTCCATCATCCAGTCAGCTGTTCGTTGTCAGGAGGTCGTTGTCAAGTTTGATCAGATGAAGGAAGAAGTCAAAGACTTCAGTGTAAAGTTCAGATAGAAGCAGCAGGAGAAGAAAACGACTCGTTCACACGGAAACTGCTGACTCACTGTTAGTGTTTGAACAGAAAACCCTCAATGTTATCTAACCAACTGGACTTTTGTAACTAAATCAGATGAATTTTGGTATTCGATATGTTGGACTGTTGAACTCTGGTTTAATATTAAATCTCAATCACTGTTGGACTCTTGGACTGAGAATGAATTATTGTATTGAGGCTGTAAATAAATTCATGTTTATTACCTTTATCAGAGCTGATCCCTGAGTAGAGGCAGAAATGAAATGATGATGGAAGACACTGAGGTTGTGTGTGTGTGTGCGTGTGCGTGTGTGTGTGCGTGTGTCACTGAGGTAACCCTAACAATGCTGATTCTATCCTATTCGTCGAACAACGGACCAGCTCTTTGCTCTCGCATGGATCCTGGAGGTTTTTCCGTGTCTTAGTGACTGATGGGTAAAACAATCTTTGAAATTGGTCCAGTATTAAGCAAGAAACAGCTGAAATGTAACCGCCAAACCCACCAGACTCTATGTAAATAATCGATGATTTTATCATCGTAAAACACACTTCATTCAAAGTGGACAAAAACTAAATAAAACTACCAAAGTCCGTCCAAAGTCCTGTTCCAACAATCACCACTCTGGTCTGGTTGGAATAAACCCTTAATTCACCCATTTACATGTGGAGATATGCTGGCTCTATACACGCTAAAAGTAGTGATTATTTACATGGAGTCTGGCTCTATACATGCTAAAAGTAGTGATTATTTACATGGAGTCTGGCTCTATACACGCTAAAAGTAGTGATTATTTACATGGAGTCTGGCTCTATACACGCTAAAAGTCCTGATTATTTACAAGGAGTCTGGCTCTATACACGCTAAAAGTAGTGATTATTTACATGGAGTCTGGCTCTATACACGCTAAAAGTAGTGATTATTTACATGGAGTATGGCTCTATACACGCTAAAAGTAGTGATTATTTACATGGAGTCTGGCTCCATACACGCTAAAAGTCCTGATTATTTACATGGAGTCTGGCTCTATACACGCTAAAAGTAGTGATTATTTACATGGAGTCTGGCTCTATACACGCTAAAAGTAGTGATTATTTACATGGAGTCTGGCTCTATACACGCTAAAAGTCCTGATTATGTACATGGAGTCTGGCTCTATACACGCTAAAAATAGTGATTATTTACATGGAGTCTGGCTCTATACACGCTAAAAGTCCTGATTATTTACATGGAGTCTGGCTCTATACACGCTAAAAGTCCTGATTATTTACATGGAGTCTGGCTCTATACACGCTAAAAGTAGTGATTATTTACATGGAGTCTGGCTCTATACACGCTAAAAGTCCTGATTATTTACATGGAGTCTGGCTCTATACACGCTAAAAGTCCTGATTATTTACATGGAGTCTGGCTCTATACACGCTAAAAGTCCTGATTAGTTACATGGAGTCTGGCTCTATACACGCTAAAAGTCCTGATTATTTACATGGAGTCTGGTGTAGTTTGGTGATGGTGATTTCGGGGCTGTTTGATGTTAAACTAAAAGGATCTTAGTCTTTAACTAAAAGGTTTATCTCTGTAAGGATCCTTTCCATAATGTCGTCAGACTCTTAGAATAATAATGTGAGTCTGTCAGCAGCAACAACAGAACTTTTGGTGACGTAAATTACAGTTGTAATTATGTTGAAAATCAGAAGGTAGAAAACAAATTTTTTACGTCTATCAAAAAACAAAATGACAGACAACACAAAGGTAAGATTCATGTTTTATCAGAAATGTTTTCAAAGAGTTTCTTCAGTTTTCTAAGAGAAAATATTTCAGTGATGAAGACTATGATGGTAGTTTAGTTAACTGAACATCTGGTATCTTCCTTTCGTCCAATAAAGAGCTTTTCTGTGTCAACATTCAGGACTGTCTACCATGCCTTGATTGAGACTGAACCAAACATTTCCCCAAATTTAAATTTACCTTTCTAAAGCTTTTCTTACTGACATTCTCAATGTTGTTCAATATATAAACATTTAACTCTTCCTGATAATTTAACGATCATATAAGTTCTGAATATCTTTATAGTATGTGAACAAATACAAGAACTCTGACTCTGGTTTTTGGTTGCGGTCAGTGTAACTACACACAGAAACAGACACACAGCTCAGATGAACACAGACAGACCAACATTTAACTACTTTTTACAGTGTGATGGCCAAAAGCTCCACATGGTACCAACAGCCAGCAATGGTAATCTAGTCCACCATGTCTCCCTATTCTGGTTAGTACTCAGGTTAACTAGCTCCACATGGTACCAACAGCCAGCAATGGTAATATAGTCCACCATGTCTCCCTATTCTGGTTAGTACACAGGTTAACTTTGCAGTCAGCCCCCCCCAAACAATTCATGCTCACTAAAGTAGTCCAAACACTGGTCATGTGATCTGTAATCTACAGATGTTTTTACTTTGAGCCTTACACTGTTTAAATGGAGAGCTGACATGTTAAATCATTGGGTTAAATAATGATTGTTGTGTTATATTAATCATCATGTTCTGTTCTTTGTTACCATGCTGGAGGGCCGGTCCTTCCTGGGGGAGAAAAGGCCAAAGGTCAAGGACTGTTACATCCTATGGCCTGCTGATCCAGCCATACCATGTGCTGCCATGTTGGGGGGGGGGGCAATCCAGCCATACCATGTGCCGCCATGTTGGGGGGACAATTCAGCCATACCATAGGCTGCCATGTTGGGGGGAGGATATATATGTCCCCTTGTGTCCGATTCAGTCAGGTCAGTTTGTTTAGTTCACTTCCTGTTTAGTTGTTGATATTTTGAGTAAAGTTATATTTTGTTGACATCTTTTAAAAGGCCCAGATATTAAGTTCTTGGTTTATATTGTTTAACATTTTTAAGGTTAATAAAAACTCTTTCAATGAAAACTCCTGTTCTCCTCATTACTTTGTCTCTGACATAAAGATATAAATATAACTATATATATTAACAATATGAAGATATAAATATAACTATATATATTAACAATATGAAGATATAAATATAACTATATATATTAACAATATAAAGATATAAATATAACTATATATATTAACAATATAAAGATATAAATATAACTATATATATTAACAATATAAAGATATAAATATAACTATATATATTAACCAACAACAAAGAGTGAGACAATAGTGCCGAGGTCAAAGGCTGCCTGAATAAATCTGGATGATTAATGTAAGTGGTTTCTTTATGAGGTAGATGATATGACAGTTTATTAACAGCGTGCTGAGATTGATATGTGACAGTGATGATATTTCCATGTTATTAAACTATGTAAACTATAACCGATGGATCATTTCCAGCTCCAGTGGCTGTTTCAGCTCCACTTAGTTTCTTTCACCAGCTGCTGGTCAAAAGGAAACATCACTGCTGCTTCATCTTCTCCTTCAAATGAAGAAAACTTTATTGAGTTTAGGACACTTTTTAATAACAGCCCAGTTTAGAACAATGAAACATAATCAGCATAACAAGCAATAAAATACTAAATAGAAAGAGAGAAACTCACTGAGACAAAAGGAGTCACCAAATAAAACACGTTCACATCCTCTTTCTGATTGGATAAGAAACTTTGTTTACATCGTCAGTTATCAGACTCCAAACTGATTATCTTCTGTAGTTATAATAATAATATGAGTGTTTTCTGATTGGCTGATCATGTCTTGAGGAACAACTGGAACATGAAAGGAAACATTACCAAAAGGTGGTGAGTTTCTGTCTCTACGTCCTCCAATTATTTCATATCCAACAATGTTTGATATCAAATACTAAACATCACAAGTTTGATTGTTTGACCTCCACTTTATTACACTGATTCATATTCAATGTTTCAACTCATAAACATATTCAGAACTTTAATTTCAAGTGTATACTCTATCTTTTGATGTATGTATGTATGTATGTATGTATGTATGTATGTATGTGAGTGTTTCCAGTGAGGCAAGGACTAAGTCTATGAAATAAAATAGTATAACAAAGACAAATTATCATTTATTGAAGAAAGTTGAGCAGAAAGTTCAACAGACTCAAACAGCTGCTGATGATCAGTGAAGACACTCGGAGAAAACTCATTTCAAGCAGAAACTTTATTAATATTTGACAGAAAACTGCATCGGTCAGGATGTGATTACATGATGAACAACAGAATATAATGAGGAAGTTATAAGTCCTCTGGGAGAATGTTTTCTTTTTTACATTGTTGTTATTTTGCTTCATTTCCACCCAAAGAGAAACATATAGACATGCATTAATATGGATTAACATGAACAGCACAGCGATCAGTGAGGTAGTTTCCAGGAGGATGACTGGAACCTCTCCAGCTACCAGTCCTCACTCACACTACCCTCTGCTCTCAATAGATATTGGAAATACATTGATCACTCAAAATAAAAAATAAAATACAACATAAATGGATTAACATGTTTTTTCTTCTGAAATATTATAACTAGTCATTAGGCATGAATACACATGAAGACACCAGGGTATATAATATATAATCACATATATTGATTATAATAGACATCAGATAAAAGTCCATCAGATTTCATGGCTGAAGTATGAAAGTTGAGCAGAATATTTGTGTCTGAGTTCAGTTCTGTAACATCATCTGAACAAACTGATGAACAAGATGAGGAAACATCATGTTTAACATCTTTATATGGATATTTATTAATGTCAGTGATGTGTTACGGTCCCACCACCAGTTTACTTCTGTCAACATCACACTAATATCAGAATAAATCACAGCCTTTTATCAACTGAACAGCACGTTAGAAAAGAATGAAAACATTAAAATTACACAAAGAAAACTTAAGAATGATAAATGTATTTATGATCTGACTTCAGTTTGTGATATAGAGGATGCAGCTGCTGTATCAACATTAAACAGCGGGGGGAGGGGGAGGGGGGGGGGTCCTCACTGCATTTAAAATCAGAACTGTTCTCTAATCTGTTCAGTGAAGTAATTTATGGTTTAATCACCATAAGTTGAAACTACAAAAACAAACAGAAAGAGTCATAACACCATAGAGGGAGCTGTTTTCCATGAATTACACATTTAACAGGTGATTATATTTGTAAATATTTGGCATTTGATACGTTGCGGAACCAAAAAGAACCCGAAAAATCAAAATTCCAAATAAAAGAAATAGAACAGAGTCTAAAAATTAAAATATTTGGAACCAGATACTTAATTGAAAACAGACATTTCGAAACACAATTGCTTGTTAGACTAAATTAGAAAGAAGAGAAGGAAACAAAAATTACTTGATGTTAAATGCCTCTTTGATGCTTCCTTCTGCTTGGTCACGAGTGATCTTTTTCCACATTGGAGGAATATCAGCAGGCTCTGCATCATATGCTTCAGCAAACTGCTTGTTGAACTTTGCCAGTACATATTTCCAGTAGTCTGATGCTTCAAGACTTGCATCTGGAGCGATTCTCCAGTCTGGGAAAATCTCTGTGTAACTCTTGTAAGGGTGCCATTCACCATTTGTAGCATTGCATTGAAAACGGTTGTCACTGATCACAAGGGAAGAGCATACGTCAGTGGAAAGTTTTTTTGTCTCATCCCACCTGAATCTACCCAGACCCTGTGGCCGATGTAGTGAAGTCATGTGCTCAGTGTGTGATATTCCTCCTGCCTCACAAGGCGCTTTGCAGAACGGACACTGATTACCACATCCAACCAGTCTGGTGAAAAGCTCATCCTGAGGATTCACATGAAGTTTTTTTAGTTTCATGTGGATGTTAGTGTGTTTAAACGTCTCTCTAAGAGCGGTCGCCATGTCCTTCACACACTCTGTGAGCCAGTGAGCAAACTCTTCCTGGTCTGCCTTGTTCAGGATCATGAAAGCACCTAAAGCATCCTGGGAAATGACCAGTTTATCACCAAGTTCCTGACAGACATTTTTAACGAATGTTTTCAAGTCGCCACTCTTTTCTGTTTTAGCTTTGTTGATGGCGTTATTTATGCTTCTGACACTAGACTGGAGATGTTTCTCCTCAAGCTCAAACAACGAAGACTGATTTGAGAAGCGTTCCACTATTTGATCGAGTATCCATTTCTTCACATACTTCTTATATGAGCAAATATAGCTCTGATAGGTTTTAAAGTCATCCTTTGAGAGCAAATCCAGTAAGACTGAATACTGGAAGAACATGCGTGTGCTGAACTGCTGGCTAGTCATCATTTCACCAGTGATATCAGGACCCAAGGAACGGTTGACAAAGTCTTCGACTGCAGGCTTTAAGCAGCGGTTTGTGAATTCTTCTGCCTTCTTCTGGCACTGGTCTCGGTCATGGAACACATCTTTAAAATCAGCTTGATACTTTTCTTTGTTTTGATTCAGACATCTGTAGGGATCATTCATGTGTATGAACGCTTCATGTAGTTCCTGAAACTTTCTGGCTGCAAATCCACAGATGTGCTGTTTCAGAGAAACTTCAAACTCGTTATCTCTCTCTGTGTTAACATCCTGATTGTTTTGCAGCTTCTCATCAATCATGTGCAGGATCTCCTGGATGTAAGTCTCATGGTAATTGTTATTTTTTTTCAATGTTTCAGTCACAAACTGTGTGCAGTCCATTATGATATCATCAGCTATGTTTTGCAAAGCCTTCACGTGATCTTTAACGTTGAACATCTTGCTGAGTGCGTGTTTACCCTTCTGGTACCATCCTGCCCCTGTGTATGTGAAAGGCTCCAGTCCACAATCTTTCAGGTTTTTTTCACTTAATAATTCACAAACATGACTCCCCTTACGTTCTAGATTTCCTCTCAGGTGGATGGACACACTTGCGATGACATCTGTGGCCTTTTGTTTAGAAAAGGATAGTTCCTTTACCATTTGATTCCACATCTTATCAAACTCTTTGTCGAGCTCTTTGTCTGTCATCTGGACTTTTTTCTTCCGACATTGTTCAATCAGTCCATTTACTCTCCCCTCTAATTCTTTTGTGTGGTTCTCTTTGATTCTATCAACTTCTGTCATTCCCTGTCTGATGTCAGCTGCTGCTGTGAGCTGATAAAGTACAGAGCGCTCCATTTCTCCTCTAAGGCCCTTTGCACTGTTTTTAAAGACCTCTCTGTATTGTTCAACTAGAGAGACATGGCCCTCTGTTTTCTTGAAGTACTCTGTCAGGTTGTCAAGGAGTTTTGTCTCCCATTTAGACAGCACTGTGTAAGCTTCACTTTTCAAACATGTGAGAAGTTCTTTCATGTCAGATGCCTCAGATTTCATAGCAACTGTACCGTAGTTGGAAATTCTGGTTTCAGATTTTGTCACCCATGTGTACATTTCTTTTTTAAATTCCCATTCCCATTTGTTGAATTCTGTGCAGAGCATCATGTATGCATCAGCCACCAGGCTGTTTCTGAAGCTGAAGATGAAGTTTTCATGCTTTACTGCATTCCAAAGGCTTTTCATCCACTCTGTAAACTCCAAGATGTTATTAGCAGATGACTCACCTTTTCCCAAAATGTGGATTATGTTCTTCTTGAGCTCATATACAGCTTCGCTGTACCCTGCATTGACTGGTGCCATTGGTGGGGTTCCATTCCACAGTCCAGGAATGTACCAGTTCCCAGTGTCTGGACTGTACTCCATCACATCAGTGAAGCTCTTGTTCTCCTCTCTCTTCTCCATTTTGGCTGCTGCCTGGGTCATCTCATTTAACTGTTGCAGGAGCAGTTCCCTGTCTCGTGAGTTCTTCTCATGGGCTGAAACATCTGACACATTCTGGTGAACAAACTGACATTTGGGCCTTTTGCCAACCTCTTTCATTCTGAGGAAGGCATGCACAACTATTTGTAGGATGTCCTTCATTTCTGTTGAATTCTCCATTGCAATATTGATGATGGTGATATCACTCAGCCCCACGACAAGTGTTGCAAGCTCATTGTCGTGCTCATGGCTATTGTCCAGTTGTGCAAGCTCTGGTGACTTCAAGCCCTCAGTGTCAATGATCACCATGAAGTTACAGTTGAGTTCTTTTTTAACATCTTCATTGATTCTGATGAGCAACATAAAGGCACCTCGAGTGCATCGGCCACTGCTGACTGCAAACTGCACTCCAAACATGGTGTTGAGGAGAGTGGACTTTCCTGTGCTCTGAACTCCAAGGACTGTGACTACCAGTATCTTGCTCTCTGGAGGCACCAAGGCATTGAGCTGAGAGAGAACGTCTCTCACCCAGCGGAGAGGTATGTTGGATGCATCTCCATCTACAAGCTCAAGAGGGAATCCATCAAGTAACAATTCTGCACAAAGTTTGGGCAGATGCTGGAATTGTTGACGTGATGGGTCTGTTTCTGGAAGGGAAAGTGAAGCTTCATAGATCTGACCCATTTCACGGAAGAAGTGTTCAGTCCCCAGTGAGCTGTTGGAAAGCTGTCGGTCAATGTCTTTAATCTCTTCTTTGTTCTCAGAACTTTTGCGTTTTTCTTTGTACTGCTCCCTGAGACCAGACAGTTTATCTCTGGACACATTATCGAGGTTCATTCGCATCCATTTCAGGAAATAGCTCCTCTCTTTCCCTGGGCTTGATATGGCGCTGATGAAACATGTCATTGCCTTTGAGATGTCATAAGAGTTCTGTTTTTTCCTAAGTTTTATTTTCTGTTCCTGAAGATCACTTCTGTATTTTTCTATGTTCTCAGATCCAACTTTTCGAAGCCGGAATTCTTCCTTCTCTAAGACAGTCAGTTCCTTCCATATTTTGCCTTGCAAGGGTAGCTGAGCTTCTTTGTATTTAAGGATATTTTTAATTTCTGCAGTGATCCCATCTGCATTTGTCTTTGCAGCCTGGCAGACTGGAGAGTCTTCATCAACCCTGATTCCCAGTTCATGGGCGATGTCAGCCATCTGCTCAATTCCCATCTTCATCTTTGAGTTCTCAACAACATTGCTGACTGTTTTCCGCAGGTTTTTGACAAAGTCTGCTTCATTCATGTGCTTAGCCTTCAAAAGGATGTTGCTGTTAGTTAAGCCCAACTTGGTTGCTAACTCCTTTAGAGCATTCACATTGAAATCCTTGCTTTGAAGGTTACCCACCAAGAAGATCTGTGCCTTGTGGTGTTTGTTGGTAAGTAGCTTACATTCAGAGTCCAAAGTGTCACAGAACACAAAAACTGCCTCAGATGTCTGACACAAAAAAGAAAATTGTGTTTCAAACACAGCAACGTCCCCACGAAGGTTAGCTACAGCTACTGGCTCACTGAAAACATCCATGTTTTCGTTCCCACATGGAAGGTACCAAGTTATTTCAGCCAGTCCATCTGATATTTTCCTTGGACTGTCACCACACTCCATATCATGATGAACAAAGAAATCATGGTATTGCTGGGAATTACTCAGAAGCTTATTGAGGATCTCTGACTTGGACATTGAGCTTTCACCCAGTCTCACAAAAGATATAATCGGAAGTTCAGAGAGAACAATTCTTTGTTCAATGAAGCCCTTGGATTGTGAAAGAGACTGAGGTCTGTACTTTTTAACAATATCTCTCATGGCCCAAAGCATGAGTGTGCACTGATGTGTGTCACAATTAGGAAGCAACAGAGGCACAGAAAACTGACACATGGACATTTTGAGGGCCATTTCCTGCCGTACAAAACCATCAGAACACAGGAAGAGAGCAGTGATCATGTCAAGGGGGTTAAGCATGTCACCTGAATATAGACTGTTGACCAGATTATCAAGATCTAACTCTGAATTCCCTGATGGATCGTCATAGTTGGACTTACATACTGATGTGCATTTCACATTCCTAGCTGTCACATTAACCATCATCAGTTTCTTCAGAAAATGCCATGGAAGATCTGAATTACACTTAGCAGGTTCATCAGTAAAGGTCTTCTTATCAATCTGAAGTATTGTGCTCAGGGATAGCTTCTCTGGGTAGTGCTGCTCCAACCCCAGATCCTCCAATAGGCCTTTTAGGTCCGTCTCTGTAGACATGAAAATGAAACCTCAAACAAATGTAGTCTAATACAACAGCCTTGCACCAACCTTCACAAGGTTATGTTGTTTTGAGTGGTGTGGATAGAAATTTAATTAGATTCTAATTCATCTGTATCTTTCATATTGGATTACAGTTTGGATGAGTACTGTTCCTACTGCTGTCAACAAATAATCTTCTTCCAGACATTTGGGTAACACTTTATTTGAAGGAGTTTCCATAAACATGACATGAAACGTCATAAACATGAAGGAGTCTTTATTAATGTTTGTGGCTGTTGATGAATTGACACTTTAAATGTGAAGTTTGCATGTATTAAGATGTTTGTGTTATGACAACTTGACGTTAAGCAATACCGGTTGGTTTTTACATTGGCTGTCATGAGACCATTATAATTGTGTCAAGAAAAAATATCAGCAGCCAGTGTAAAAAACAACCACTTATGGCAGTTTAATGTAATGTTAACACGTAAAGCTAAACAGTGAGTTTGATAATTAGGCCTGCTACTGTATGACATGTTTATGACAGGTTGCTGTCTAGGTTAATGTCAAGTTGTCATAACAAACACAGTGACAGGTTATATTGTCTTGCTTAATGTCAGGTTAGTCATAACACAAACATCTCAAACAATGCTGCCTTTAAATTAAAAGTGTCATTATTTATAGGATTACACTTATTGATAAGAGCCATAAACAATAATAGAGACTCTTTATGTTCATGACAGGTTTCATGTCTTATGCCACTATTTATGGCAAATGTTTTTGTTGTTGTTTATAAGATACATATAGGTGAATTATACTTTAAAGCAAATTTTTAGGTGCATCCTTACTCAACTTGCCAATCTTTTTATCTGCATTCTCCTAAATTCCTCGCTGACGCACACATGTGCACAGATACACTCGCACAAAACACTCATATTTCTTAATTTTTTTATGTTCTCATTACATTTATTTCATTACTTTTTCATCACTATTATGTACTCATATAATTACCAGATATAATTATTTTGTGTTGTTTTTTTACATAATATTTTTATAATAAATGTAAACAATATTTAGGTGGAGGCTTCAAATAACCCCTTCATGATTTCTGCCTCTCTGCGCTGTAAATTATTAGGTTTGTTTATTTGGCCATTTGAATTGTGTGAACTAAACTTTATGGTCGTTTTGGGGGTTTCTTTTGTCACGCTGTTGAATTGTATAGTGACATTCTGGCAGGTGTGTTGAACACGTGTCCACCACATTTATATCAAAGAGGGTGGACAAAATATTAGGGGGGGGGGGGGGGGGGGGAGTAAGTTGAATCAACATCACTTAAAACACTCCAAGCCTCCAGCGCCAGTCCCCCCTGCCGCCAGGCTGTATGTTGCCCTCATAACCAGCTGTGACTTTATTTTGAAAATGAATTCTTCAATTTTTTTAATTGCAAGTATGATTTTATTTTACTTACTTGTGTGGACATATGTTACAGTTGGCTTGCTTATTGGTTGTGCAGAGTCCTGGAGAGAGTCAGACCCTCCTGGATTCAGGTTGCTGAGAGTCAGGTTGTTTGTGTCTGTTGTCAGATCTTGTACATCGTCTCCCTCACTGCAACCAGTCCCAGTGTTACTCTCCACTTCACCAGCAGGGGGGTCCCGAGGCTGAGACACGGACTCACTGCTGACATCATGGACTGTATTCTGGACGGGGGGGCTGGGCTCTGGAGGAACAATATAACGGTATCACTTATAACATAAAAATCATGTTCCTTCATGTTTATATTTAAAAGTGCTGTTTGACTGCCAGTTAAAGAGGTGTGGTTAAAGACAAAGCCACATTTATAATCAAATAATGCCAATTCAATTTTATTTAAAGTATCAAATCATAACAAGAGTTATCTCGAGACACTTTACAGATAGAGTAGGTCTAGACCACACTCTATAATTTACAAAGACCCAACAATTCCAGTAATTCCCCCAAGAGCATTCACAATATAAGAAGTCAGGGGCGCAGCACAAGATCCTGGGTCCT
>CM042442.1:33021443-33078943 GCA_023631565.1 Gymnocephalus cernua | reverse complement strand
TGGTATCATTTATAACGTAAAGATCATGTTCCTTCATGTTTATATTTAAAAGTGCTGTTTGACTGCTAGTTAAAGAGGTGTGGTTAAAGACAAAGCCACATACATAATCACCTAATGCCTACAAGTAAGGGTTAATGCCCGACGGGGTGTCCATGGACTTCGGCGGACGGTTCACGGGTCACGCCGCGCCGTCGTCCATTAATACCTGACAATGGACACCTCGAAGGGCATTAAGCCGCTTATACCATGGTCACTTGCCAAATAACATATAGTTAAAACTTTATTTCACATTTTAAATAGTTTTACAATCGAAATCTAAAGTTTTTACAAACAATAACTCTGTTTCCCTGGTTACGCCTGGCGGTTTGACTAATACCTGGAACAATCATTCCCATCCATCAGCTTCTTATGCAATGCAAACGTTGTTCACTTCTCCAGGAAATAGGAAGGACCTTAGATACTACCCTTAGCAACCGGAGATGTTTATAGTCCGCTCAGCTGATAGTGTCACTGTGCGATCTGAGTCTCAACGCGATCTGAGTCGCGTCGAGTTGCGCATGCTCAGATTTAAACAATTTACGGCATAACGACAATAACGGAAGATGGGAACAGCAATAATAGAAGATATAGAAGGTGGAAATGGCAGTAATGTATTATTTAGCGTAAAGCATCACATGTTCACGGCATGATCCCTCACGTCAGTTAATAAAAAATAAAAAAAGTCAGTAAACATGGAGCTACATGACCAAGTTGGTTCACTGCTGGCTACAAGTTAGCAATCAAACACAACAACGGCTGTTACTGGAATGGTGTTATGAGCTAACGTTAGCAATCAGACAATCATAGATAGCATTTGATAACTAAAACGTTTTTGAAATGATTTCCATCTTCTATATCTTCGATTATTGCTGTTCCCATCTTCCGTTATTGTCGTTATGCCGTAAATTGTTTAAATCTGAGCATGCGCAACTCAACGCGACTCAGATAGCGTTGAGACTCACATCGCGCAGTGACAATAGAACCCTTCAGCTCAGCTACGAGACAGAAAGCTAACGCTATGCTACCTAATGCTATGCTAGCTAAATTCAAAGTCAATAACATTGTGTACAGTTGGCAATCAGTAAAAATAATTTGACAGTATGTTAAACAAGACAAGCAAGTTATCCAGCCATGTCATTGTCCCAAAAACAATATAATGACTTTTACGAACAATTTGATCCGCGATGTGTAACGTTACTGTCGGCCGCAGCAGCGCAGCCTGGAGCAGCGACCTGAACAGTGAACGGGATGTGAGTTAACGTTATTCTCTGTGAGACAAAGTCAGTCTAGAGGGACAGTATAACTTACTTCCTGCAGCGTGTGTGTTAGCGCCATCCTGTGGTGATCAGAGGACGAGTTGGAAATAACAGATCCACATTTTTTTTTTTTTTCTGATTTAATGTAGCGCATTGATTTAGAACAGTAAAGTTTCACCAGAACTCCTTTAGTAGGTGTCCTACATCACTTTTTTATGGACACCCTGCAGCCAATCAGAATCGAGTATTCACCCAGACCATGGTATAATATACAATAGAGCTCAACAGTCCCGCCCACAGCGGGTTCCGGAAGTAAAAATCCAATGAAATTTCTCCATTGACAATTTCAGTATAAGCCATGAAATCATAACCGTCGATGTTAGACTTAAAACCAGCTACGACATGACTCAGCGATTGTATATGATCATATAAACGCCAAACGTTCTTGGGGCACTAACCTTGTTTTGAGATAAATGTCTTTTATTCGCGATGTCTCGGATAAGTACTTCATTACCTACAACCCTGAACAATCCCACAATCCCACAGTGATGCCTCTGATTGGTGGAACTCATGCTGGTGAGGAGGGGGAGGAGGGGGAGCCGCCTGCACGACCCATCATGCACATGTGCAAGATGATTTTCCGAGGATCTACGACACTGCCCGATTAACGACCGGTCACACACTTCGGCCACTTTGGCCGGCAAGCTAACGTTAGTTTAGCTAACAGCTAAAGAGGCTAACCGCTAGCTATCAGCTTGATTCAGTCTAAAATAACGTTACCTCAAACTAAACACTGGGGAAGCAGGCTGCAGCTGATGTAACAGCTGTTATATATGTTTAACTGTTCTTTTCAGGTTTTATTTTGAGGGTCTTTTAAAGTTATTACATGCTGTCTAAGATAGCGGTTAGCCGAATTAGCTGTTAGCTAAACTAACGCTAGCTTCCTTTATTCAGCGGTGCGCGGTGGTTTGTGGGATTGTAGTTCCTTTGCTCGATATTGAAAATATGTACACAGTCTTGTACCTTTGACTTTTTGGGGATTTTCTGTTCGTTTTTTCACTCGAAATGACAAGTTGTATGCTCATGAGTCACGTGGTAGCTGGTTAGCCTACGCCGCGGATTTCCACTGACTGCGTAACTGCTGCGGAACGGCTCCGCTGCGGAACGGCTCCGCTGCGGAACGGCTCCGTGGTCCGCCGTCCGCCAATACCCACCGGATCCGGAGTTGTTGCGGAACGGCTGCGGCCAGGACTGACAGCTGTAGTCACGAGGACCCGCGAGATCTCGCGAATTCACGTAGAATAGAACCACAAAACCACCAACAGTTTGTTTCTATTCCGAGGAGTAGAGAGGAAACAACTCCGTGCTGTTTTCAAGGTGTAGTGAAGAGAAATATGATCCTTCGTGAGCACGGTGTATTTTATTTTGAAAGTTAACCGGATGTTTTATTTTGTTTCTGTGCTCGACTTCCTGTCTCGCACTATCTGCCGTGTGCTGAATTGCTGCGGAGCTCTCCAGCGTCCGGCAATAATAGAAGCTCTGTGTATCTGATGCGCAGGGCTGCGACCGCCGGAGCTGTGCCGGAGTCGGAACGCAGACGTTATGCAGCTGGTGGAAATACACACGTTGACTAGAATGGAAACCGATTGACTCCGCCGACGTTCCGGAGCCGTTCCGCAGCAGTTACGCAGGCGGTGGAAATCACCGGTTACTATACGGATTCTTCCAGACGTCAATGGGAGAAATGAATGGGAAATTTACTTCCGGAACCCACGGTCTCTCGGAGGAGGGCGGGACTGTTGAGCTCTATATACCACCTATTTAGTCTGAATACACAATGTAAGAAGTCAGGGGCATAGCACAAGATCCTGGGCCCTGTGCATAGTATAAGAATTATTTGGTATTAAGAATAATAATTTCCTGTAGCTGGGATCACCTCACTGTCTCTTTCTCTCTGGCTGGTGTAAGATAAGACGTGTTCAGATTTACTGGAGCAAAAGTGACACATAATTCTGTAGGCCTAGATGTTCACAGAGTAATAACTATCAATTGTAAAGCTTAGAGTAGCCTGATCATCTGTCTACACACATTTCAAACCTCCTTTCCAACATTCTCTAGCCTACTTTACTGAGGTTACTACTACACTTTGCATGTTTTCTCTGTACCTTTACTTGCCAGACTGCGTACTATGGTGTGTCTCTGATCATCAGTTATTTATCTGGCCATAGTCCTGGATCCTCTGGCAATAACTGGTCTGCGCTGCTCTGCCTACTTTCCAGTTCCTCATGTCTCATTTCCACACTGCTCAGAGCAACCCTCATACTCCCTGCTGTCTTCACTCCCATCATCCTCAATCACATCTTCTCCATCATCTTTCTCCCTGAAGGATACATGTGATATTAACCTCTTATCCTAACTGTAACCTAATATAATACAACACACATACAACTGAGGGCCGTGAGTTTCACAATGTTAAGATCTGCTTCTACTAAATCTGACATAACTAATGTTGACATGATATGTATCTACCGATAAGCTACCAAACTACCTATGACACTGATTAGCCTATTACTGCTGATTACAGACATTATAGCCTGTTCATTTAAAATAAACTTGTTTTAAATTAGCATATTATAATGGTGTGTTGTATGCAAACAACATTGTTAGTGTAGTTTATTTATTTAGCCTTTCCCTCAGATTACATGTATAACCACATTATCATTTGAAAGTGTATGTTCTGCTCTTTCAATGGGTTGCCTCAGTTCCTCTTTAACGGTCACAGAGATATTCAAGCAGCTTAGCACCATGGATTTCATTTTCTAGTTTGTGTTCACCTTTCTTTGAAAAGAAGTCAGTTACCAACTGTTTCCCCTCATTGTGTTTTCTCTCCTTCTATTGTCTGTCCTTTCTTTTTTGGTAGTCTGATTTGGCTTTCTTTGAGAAAGACATTTCTACAGCGTTAGTTTGCTAGTTAAAAAGCCTGATGGCTGTGGGGACAAAGGATCTCTTTTACAGTGTGTTCAGGGGACAGGCAGCTAGCAGATAGTGAGGAGATGTTTTTACAGTGTGTTCAGGGGAACACACTCAACATTAAGCAGAGGGGGGGATCCTCACTGCATTTAAACCAGAGCTGTCTAATCTGTTCAGTGAAGTAACTTTTGGTGATTAAACATGAAACTAGGAGATCAACTGGTAACAGTTATTACACCACAGAGGGAGCTGGTTACAGGAAATACACATTTGACATTTTATTACTTTTTCATCACTATTATGTACTTATATAATTACCAGATATAGTTATTTTGTGTTTTTATAGTATATTGTAATATGTTTTATAATAAATGTAAACAATATTTAGGTGGAGGCTTCAAATAACCCCTTCATGATTTCTGCCTCTCTGCACTGTAAATTATTAGGTTTGTTTATTTGGCCATTTGAATTGTGTGAACTAAACTTTATGGTCATTTTGGGGTTTTCTTTTGTCACGCTGTTGAATTGTATAGTGATATTCTGGCAGGTGTGTTGAACACGTGTCCACAACATTCATATCAATGAGGATGGACAAAATATTAGGGGGGGGGGGGGGGGGGGGGGGGGGGGGGGGTATCTCAGTATAATGTAATATGGTTAAACTGCACCACAAATACCAGCCTCCAAAATATGTTTAATCAACATCTCTTAAAACACTTTTAACAAATACTAAACATGCTAATCTTCATGAATTATTAACCTCTGTTTGTATTAGACTGCATCAGTTCTGCTTACTCAGTCTGCCTGGGGGTTCTCATCCCTGTTGCCCTCAGACTGTATGTTGCCCTGCATGAACAGCTGTGAAAATTCATTCTTAATTTTTTTTTTAAATTGCAATCATGATTGTATTTTACTTACTTGTGTGGACGTATGTTACAGTAGACTTGGTTATTCTTCCATCCCCAAGTTGTGCAGAAACCTGGAGAGAGTAACACACTCCTGGATTCAGGTTGCTGAGAGTCAGGTTGTTTGTGTCTGTTGTCAGATCTTGTACATCGTCTCCCTCACTGCAACCAGTCCCAGTGTTACTCTCCACTTCACCAGCAGGGGGGTCCCAACGCAGAGTCACAGACTCACTGCTGACATCATGGACTGTATTCTGGACGGGGGGGCTGGGCTCTGGAGGAACAATATAATGTTATCACTTATAACGTAAAGATCATGTTCCTTCATGTTTATATTTAAAAGTGCTGTTTGACTGCCGAGTTAAAGAGGTGTGGTTAAAGACAAAGCCACATATATAATCACCTAATGCCTACAAGTAAGGGTTAATGCCCGACGGGGTGTCCATGGACTTCGGCGGACGGTTCACGGGTCACGCCACTGTAAATTATTAGATTTGTTTATTTGGCCATTTGAGTTGTGTGAACTAAACTTTATGGTCATTCTGGGGTTTTCTTTTGTCACGCTGTTGAATTGTAGAGTGATAATCTGGCAGGTGTGTTGAACACGTGTCCACAACATTTATATCAATGAGGATGGACTCAATATTAGGGGGGGGGGGGGGGGGTATCTCAGTATAATGCAATACACTTAAACTGCACCACAAATACCAGCCTACGAAATATATAATAAGTTGAATCAACATCTCTTAAAACACTTTTAACAAATACTAAACATTTTAATCTTAATGAATTATTAATATTGTTTTGTGTTAGACTGCATCAGTTCTGCCTACTCAGTCTGCCTGGGGGTCCTCATCCCTGTTGCCCTCACAGACTGTATGTTGGCCTGCATGAACAGCTGTGACTTTATTTTGAAAATTCATTCTTAGTTTTTTTAATTGCAATTATGATTTTATTTTACTTACTTGTGTGGACAGATGTTACAGTCAACTTGGTTATTCTTTCATTCTGAAGTTGTGCTGAAACCTGGAGACGTGTTGGTGTTGGTGGAGTGTCCTGTACATTATAGTGAAAAATGTTTACATTTTAAAGTGCAATGAATCAGTTCATAATTCCATTTGCTAAAGCTGAAAAGACAATAGTGCTGGGCAGTATGACCAAAAATTTATATTATGTTTTTTTTCCAAAATTATGCCGGTTTTCCGGTTTTTGACGGGTTTTTTTGTTCATGCATATTCAGATGTTCAATGCATTTTCTACTCGTTGAAAGAGGAATTACTGCAGTAAATTGACTTAATTGACTCATTACTCACCACTGTATTAAGCGGGACCATGTCCAGTGTTTCCCCTAGGATTTTTTTTAGCTGTGGTGGCAGGTATGCCAACCCTACGACTACAACCCACAGCTTTATTTGTTTGATCTTGTTGGTAAAAATGAGCAGAGTAGAGCTGAGTTTGGTAAAACAGCGCGGTGGACGAGAGCAGACAGAGCAGATTAAAATATCTCTTTCTACATGTTTATGCCGGTCTATACAGGTGAGTGCATTGATAAGTATTGACTTTTTACTCACGGAGGTTTTATCGTAACCTACTTACAGTAACGAGACTAGCGTTCATCTGCCCCCCCAGCGGCCGTTGGTAATCCTCTGTAGCGTTCCCAGGTGTCAGGTGCTGCGCGTGTTTTAGATGAGTGTTAACGTTAACGCGGCTGCGTGTGTGTGTGGCGCGGAGGCAAGAATCCCGGTGTCGTGCCAATGTACTTACCCCGCCAGGATTCGTATCCCCTGGCCGCGGGAGCGCGCGTGCACTCAGAGCGGAGTTTACCTGCTACACTTCGCATTGTTTAACTGTTGCACTTCGAATTCACCTCTTAAATGGAACAAATAGCGACGTGGAAGACTCGACAGGGTTTTCCATAGTAACAAGGGTCTCTATTAATAAGGGTTTTTATTAGGCCATACGTTTGTTTGTCCGTTACATTATGGTGACGTGTGAATTGTTTAATGCGTCCATTCTCTGTGGGTGTGTTCTGACGAGGATGCCTCGTCTCTGCTACCAGTCCCCCCCTCCCCTCTAACGTGATTTCTGTTTCAATTTGATTTAGTTTAATATGGCTTTTCAATTAGCCGCTTTGTTCGCCTGTCTACCATATAAGTTACAGAGGGGATAGACACAATAGCAGGCTGTTTTCACCTGATATTTTCTGTATCCTGTCCCTTAACTTGCAAAGTGTCTGTCCTCTCATCATGTGTGTTATGTCACATGTCTACCAGGTCACAATAAACAACATCAGATAATATGGAGCTGTCTGCCTTTTTATAACAAAAGTTACATAGGGGATACACAAAATATCAGGCTGTTTTCACCTGATATTTTCTGAATCCTGTCCCCTAACTTGCAAAGGGTCTGTCCTCTCATCATGTGTGTTAGTGTGTTTTTTATTCAGTTCGAAATCTGTATTAAAAATACATACAGTAAATTGGCCTTTACAGAACAAATGCTAAGTGACTTGTAAAAAAAGTTAAATCATACAAAATCTTAGAAAAAAAGACTAGGCTTTACGGAAATTATAATCAAGGCCATTACCTAAAAGAAGTATACAAATGCCAGTTGAGGCCTTCAAAAATGCAATTAAAGTGCTTAATAATAATAATAATAATCAACAAGAAGTTGCAACACCGCAACGCTCATGGGGATGTGTAGCCTACATGTTTGTTGATGGTGCTTAATGGACACATGAATTATTGCACGTTCATTTGAAGAACATTGTAATCAATACATGTCCATCAAAACGCAACGATGACTAATTGGAGTCTGTGATTTCAACAGTAGTCTACTGAATCAGCCAGTTTACTAGCCATAGACTGTTTGTTTCAAGTTCGTTTATCAGCCCCTCATTGGCTTTAAATACTTAGGCTTAGCCATGAGACCCTTTGCAAGTTAGGGGGACAGGATTCAGAAAATATCAGGTGAAAACAGCCTGATATTTTGTGTATCCCCTATGTAACTTTTGTTATAAAAAGGCAGACAGCTCCATATTATCTGATGTTGTTTATTGTGACCTGGTAGACATGTGACATAACACACATGATGAGAGGACAGACACTTTGCAAGTTAAGGGACAGGATACAGAAAATATCAGGTGAAAACAGCCTGCTATTGTGTCTATCCCCTCTGTAACTTATATGGTAGACAGGTGAACAAAGCGGCTAATTGAAAAGCCATATTAAACTAAATCAAATTGAAACAGAAATCACGTTAGAGGGGAGGGGGGGACTGGTAGCAGAGACGAGGCATCCTCGTCAGAACACACCCACAGAGAATGGACGCATTAAACAATTCACACGTCACCATAATGTAACGGACAAACAAACGTATGGCCTAATAAAAACCCTTATTAATAGAGACCCTTGTTACTATGGAAAACCCTGTCGAGTCTTCCACGTCGCTATTTGTTCCATTTAAGAGGTGAATTCGAAGTGCAACAGTTAAACAATGCGAAGTGTAGCAGGTAAACTCCGCTCTGAGTGCACGCGCGCTCCCGCGGCCAGGGGATACGAATCCTGGCGGGGTAAGTACATTGGCACGACACCGGCATGTGAATAGAGACGGGGGGGGGGTTGTGCTCTACCTGTGAAGCGCGTGTCCGCGCTATTCTCCGACAATCAACATTGATACCGTGGCGTGGCGGCAGAAATTTAACTGTGGCGTTTTCCAATCAACGTAGGGGAAACACTGACGTCTTTAGCTCGGTGGTTGGTGATGGAGTTTGTAATCTGCTTTTTCTGTCATAGCGAGTCCCTCTAGCAAACGCGTCTTTAAGTGACATTTGGCTCGACTTTTCTTTAGCTTTCCCCGTGTTACCTGCTGATGTGGAGGGCGCTGAGCCTGCTGACTTTAATTTCATACATTCTTGATACTCCAAGACGTGTTTGCAGCTGAGGTGGTGGAGCAAATTGCTCGTGTTGCCGCCTTTCGCAACTATTTTAGCCCGACAGCACTTGCGTAAAACGGTTGTTTGGTCAACGTCGGATTTTTGGAAACCAAAAAACCTCCAAACAACAGACCCGGCGGCTCCTTTTTTTGGCACAAGTTCGTCTGTGTCATGACTTCTGCAGCATCCATCTTCCGTGTGACGTCCCTCTGGTGCGCTGCTGTTTACCGTCGCTGCTTAGAAGTGCAGCATTTTAAAGGGTCCGTCTGAAACAGTGTCGCGCGGCGTAACGTTCGTTCCGGACGTTGTGTTATTAATCACACCGGTATGGCGGTATATTAAAAATGAACATCGTGACGAAAATATACACCAGTTTTCGGTATGAACCGGTATACCGCCCAGCACTAAAAGACAACATATATTTGTCTGAAAAAAGTAGCTGTTTACCTTCTCATCAGCATTATCCATTGTGGGTACTCTCTCAGCCATCCCAAACTTCCAGATTATTCAAACTGCTTCTCACTGTAAATTATAAAAAAGAACCTGTAACACCTTCCTCAAAAACTATACATATTACAAAGAAATCACACAGCGAAGTGTAGCCTACTCTGCAGCCTGCTAGACTACAATATGGACCAAAATAAACCAAACAATAGTGGAATCAGCCCACTATAGGGAGCCTCAAAAGGACAGATAGAACATGCAGATAGTCATGCCCCTGTTTTAGGCTATGGAAAGAAATCACTACTTAACATTTAACAAAAAGAGAAAAAACACTCACTGACAAATTAATTGTTCCTTACCTTTGTAGATTATTCATTGTACACATTATATTGTTCTTCTATCTGGGAATTTGTGTCTACTGCGGATGCAATATTCTGTTACAGTTTAAGTACTAGTGCTGAGGATGAAGCTCGGCACTTCCCTGGCATTGCAAAAGCCTGTTGCAAGCATCTCCTTTAATTCTGCAAAGTTTCTGTTTTGTTTCTCAGAAATAGATCAGCAGGTTTTCAGTAAAGTTAACCTATTTGTCTGGTATATGCCCTCTGCTGGAGGGAGAGCAGGAGGGTCTTTTGACTTTGTCTAATCATGTCCATGTGAGACATGATAAAAAACAATATAAAAACTTAAAGCTGCAAGCAGTGTTGCACAGGCCCTCGCACCTCCTTCGTACGTCGGAGTTACTGGCGGACGCCTCTCCTTGCGACCGTGTAATTGAGCGGCAAATTGTCAGCAATGAAAAGGGAACTTTCTGCTGAGTTCAATAATACGTCACACAATACTCTACCTTAAATTACATTACATGTCATTTAGCCGACACTTTCATCCAAAGTGACTTACAACTCCTATATACGGCCACACACCTCTGGAGCAACTAGGGGTTAAGTGTCTTGCTCAGGGACACATTGGTTGATGTATCACAGTTGGAATCAAACCCAGATCTATCACACCAAAGGCACATGTCATATCCACTACACCATCACCACCAATGAATCACGAGTTATGGAAGGGGCTGGCTTAAGCATAGGGGGAGGGCCAAACCATCACCAATAAAGAAGGAACTCTCTACTGAGTTCAATGACACCTCACACAAGACTCTACCTTAAACTGTTCAAATATTATGAAAAAGGGGCGTGGCCTGATTGTGTGGGCGTGGTTAAAGTATAGGAGGTGGCTCAGTATCACATGTAGACCACACATCATGGGACCTATTTTAACGATCTGAAACGCAAGTAGATTTGTGGGCGGATCTCGGGTGCTGTTACTATACTGGTGGGATAAATGAGTCTTGCGCCCGATGCAAAAAGAGCCACTGACTTTAGACTAGAGCCACTGACTTTAGACTAGAGCCACTGACTTTAGACTAGCTCCACTGACTTTAGACTAGAGTCACTGACTTTACACTAGAGCCACTGACTTTAGACTAGCACCACTGACTTCAGACTAGCTCCACTGAATTTAGACTAGTGCCACTGACTTTAGACTAGAGCCACTGACTTTAGACTAGAGCCACTGACTTTAGACTAGCACCACTGACTTTAGACTAGAGCCACTGACTTTAGACTAGAGCCACTGACTTTAGACTAGAGCCACTGACTTTAGACTAGCGCCACTGACTTTAGACTAGAGCCACTGACTTTAGACTAGCGCCACTGACTTCAGACTAGCTCCACTGAATTTAGACTAGTGACACTGACTTTAGACTAGCACCACTGACTTTAGACTAGAGCCACTGACTTTAGACTAGAGCCACTGACTTTAGACTAGAGCCACTGACTTTAGACTAGCACCACTGACTTTAAACTAGCGCCACTGACTTCAGACTAGCACGACTGACTTTAGACTAGCACGACTGACTTTAGACTAGAGTCACTGACTTTAGACTAGCACCACTGACTTTAGACTAGCACAACTGACTTTAGACTAGCTCCACTGACTTTAGACTAGCACCACTGACTTTAGACTAGCACCACTGACTTTAGACTAGCACCACTGACTTTAGACTAGCACCACTGACTTTAGACTAGCTCCACTGACTTTAGACTAGCGCCACTGACTTTAGACTAGCACCACTGACTTTAGACTAGCACCACTGACTTTAGACTAGAGCCACTGACTTTAGACTAGCTCCACTGACTTTAGACTAGAGCCACTGACTTTAGACTAGCGCCACTGACTTTAGACTAGCACCACTGACTTTAGACTAGCGCCACTGACTTTAGACTAGCACCACTGACTTTAGACTAGGGTGACTGACTTTATACTAGCACCACTGACTTTAGACTAGGGTGACTGACTTTATACTAGCACCACTGACTTTAGACTAGCACCACTGACTTTAGACTAGAGCCACTGACTTTAGACTAGAGCCACTGACTTTAGACTAGCTCCACTGACTTTAGACTAGAGCCACTGACTTTAGACTAGCTCCACCGACTTTAGACTAGAGTCACTAACTTTAGACTAGCACCACTGACTTTAAACTAGCTCCACTGACTTTAGACTAGCGCCACTGACTTTAGACTAGAGCCACTAACTTTAGACTAGCACCACTGACTTTAAACTAGCTCCACTGACTTCAGACTAGAGCCACTGACTTTAGACTAGCACCACTGACTTTAGACTAGCTCCACTGACTTTAGACTAGAGCCACTGAGTTTAGACTAGAGCCACTGACTTTAGACTAGCGCCACTGACTTTAGACTAGAGCCACTGACTTTAGACTAGAGCCACTGACTTAAGACTAGCACCACTGACTTTAGACTAATGCCACTGACTTTAGACTAGCTCCACTGACTTTAGACTAGAGCCACTGACTTTAGACTAGAGCCACTGACTTTAGACTAGCACCACTGACTTTAGACTAGCACCACTGACTTTAGACTAGAGCCACTGACTTTAGACTAGCACCACTGACTTTAGACTAGCACCACTGACTTTAGACTAGCTCCACTGACTTTAGACTAGAGCCACTGACTTTAGACTAGCTCCACCGACTTTAGACTAGCCCCACTGACTTTAGACTAGCTCCACTGACTTTAGACTAGCAACCACTGACTTTAGACTAGCAACCACTGACTTTAGACTAGTGCCACTGACTTTAGACTAGAGCCACTGACTTTAGACTAGCAACCACTGACTTTAGACTAGTGCCACTGACTTTAGACTAGTGCCACTGACTTTAGACTAGAGCCACTGACTTTAGACTAGAGCCACTGACTTTAGACTAGCTCCACTGACTTTAGACTAGCGCCACTGACTTTAGACTAGCGCCACTGACTTTAGACTAGTGCCACTGACTTTAGACTAGAGCCACTGACTTTAGACTAGCACCACTGACTTTAGACTAGAGCCACTGACTTTAGACTAGCTCCACTGACTTTAGACTAGCGCCACTGACTTTAGACTAGCGCCACTGACTTTAGACTAGCACCACTGACTTTAGACTAGCACCACTGACTTTAGACTAGAGCCACTGACTTTAGACTAGAGCCACTGACTTTAGACTAGCTCCACTGACTTTAGACTAGAGCCACTGACTTTAGACTAGCACCACTGACTTTAGACTAGCGCCACTGACTTTAGACTAGTGCCACTGACTTTAGACTAGCACCACTGACTTTAGACTAGTGCCACTGACTTTAGACTAGCACCACTGACTTTATTCTAGCACCACTGACTGCAGACTAGCTCCACTGACTTTAGACTAGCACCACTGACTTTAGACTAGCTCCACTGACTTTAGACTAGAGCCACTGACTTTAGACTAGCTCCACCGACTTTAGACTAGCCCCACTGACTTTAGACTAGCTCCACTGACTTTAGACTAGCAACCACTGACTTTAGACTAGCAACCACTGACTTTAGACTAGTGCCACTGACTTTAGACTAGAGCCACTGACTTTAGACTAGCAACCACTGACTTTAGACTAGTGCCACTGACTTTAGACTAGTGCCACTGACTTTAGACTAGAGCCACTGACTTTAGACTAGCACCACTGACTTTAGACTAGAGCCACTGACTTTAGACTAGCTCCACTGACTTTAGACTAGCGCCACTGACTTTAGACTAGCGCCACTGACTTTAGACTAGCACCACTGACTTTAGACTAGCACCACTGACTTTAGACTAGAGCCACTGACTTTAGACTAGCTCCACTGACTTTAGACTAGAGCCACTGACTTTAGACTAGCACCACTGACTTTAGACTAGCGCCACTGACTTTAGACTAGTGCCACTGACTTTAGACTAGCACCACTGACTTTAGACTAGTGCCACTGACTTTAGACTAGCGCCACTGACTGCAGACTAGCTCCACTGACTTTAGACTAGCACCACTGACTTTAGACTAGAGCCACTGACTTTAGACTAGCACCACTGACTTTAGACTAGCACCACTGACTTTAGACTAGCACCACTGACTTTAGACTATTGCCACTGACTTTAGACTAGCACCACTGACTTTAGACTAGCACCACTGACTTTAGACTAGAGCCACTGACTTTAGACTAGCACCACTGACTTTAGAAAAGCACCACTGACTTTAGACTAGCGCGACTGACTTTAGACTAGAGCCACTGACTTTAGACTAGCGCCACTGACTTTAGACTAGAGCCACTGACTTTAGACTAGAGCCACTGACTTTAGACTAGAGCCACTGACTTTAGACTAGCACCACTGACTTTAGACTAGCTCCACTGACTTTAGACTAGCTCCACTGACTTTAGACTAGGGCCACTGACTTTAGACTAGCACCACTGACTTTAGACTAGCACCACTGACTTTAGACTAGCGGGACTGACTTTAGACTAGAGCCACTGACTTTAGACTAGAGCCACTGACTTTAGACTAGCACCACTGACTTTAGACTAGTGCCACTGACTTAAGACTAGCACCACTGACTTTAGACTAGAGCCACTGACTTTAGACTAGAGCCACTGACTTAAGACTAGCACCACTGACTTTAGACTAATGCCACTGACTTTAGACTAGCACCACTGACTTTAGACTAGCTCCACTGACTTTAGACTAGCTCCACTGACTTTAGACTAGAGCCACTGACTTTAGACTAGCACCACTGACTTTAGACTAGCTCCACTGACTTTAGACTAGAGCCACTGACTTTAGACTAGCTCCACTGACTTTAGACTAGCACCACTGACTTTAGACTAGCTCCACTGACTTTAGACTAGAGCCACTGACTTTAGACTAGCTCCACCGACTTTAGACTAGCCCCACTGACTTTAGACTAGCTCCACTGACTTTAGACTAGCAACCACTGACTTTAGACTAGCAACCACTGACTTTAGACTAGTGCCACTGACTTTAGACTAGAGCCACTGACTTTAGACTAGCAACCACTGACTTTAGACTAGTGCCACTGACTTTAGACTAGTGCCACTGACTTTAGACTAGAGCCACTGACTTTAGACTAGCACCACTGACTTTAGACTAGAGCCACTGACTTTAGACTAGCTCCACTGACTTTAGACTAGCGCCACTGACTTTAGACTAGCGCCACTGACTTTAGACTAGCACCACTGACTTTAGACTAGCACCACTGACTTTAGACTAGAGCCACTGACTTTAGACTAGCTCCACTGACTTTAGACTAGAGCCACTGACTTTAGACTAGCACCACTGACTTTAGACTAGCGCCACTGACTTTAGACTAGTGCCACTGACTTTAGACTAGCACCACTGACTTTAGACTAGTGCCACTGACTTTAGACTAGCGCCACTGACTGCAGACTAGCTCCACTGACTTTAGACTAGCACCACTGACTTTAGACTAGAGCCACTGACTTTAGACTAGCACCACTGACTTTAGACTAGCACCACTGACTTTAGACTAGCACCACTGACTTTAGACTAGCACCACTGACTTTAGACTATTGCCACTGACTTTAGACTAGCACCACTGACTTTAGACTAGCACCACTGACTTTAGACTAGAGCCACTGACTTTAGACTAGCACCACTGACTTTAGACTAGCACCACTGACTTTAGACTAGCGCGACTGACTTTAGACTAGAGCCACTGACTTTAGACTAGCGCCACTGACTTTAGACTAGAGCCACTGACTTTAGACTAGAGCCACTGACTTTAGACTAGAGCCACTGATTTTAGACTAGCACCACTGACTTTAGACTAGCTCCACTGACTTTAGACTAGCTCCACTGACTTTAGACTAGGGCCACTGACTTTAGACTAGCACCACTGACTTTAGACTAGCACCACTGACTTTAGACTAGCGGGACTGACTTTAGACTAGAGCCACTGACTTTAGACTAGAGCCACTGACTTTAGACTAGCACCACTGACTTTAGACTAGTGCCACTGACTTAAAACTAGCACCACTGACTTTAGACTAGAGCCACTGACTTTAGACTAGAGCCACTGACTTAAGACTAGCACCACTGACTTTAGACTAATGCCACTGACTTTAGACTAGCACCACTGACTTTAGACTAGCTCCACTGACTTTAGACTAGCTCCACTGACTTTAGACTAGAGCCACTGACTTTAGACTAGCACCACTGACTTTAGACTAGCTCCACTGACTTTAGACTAGAGCCACTGACTTTAGACTAGCTCCACTGACTTTAGACTAGAGCCACTGACTTTAGACTAGCTCCACTGACTTTAGACTAGAGCCACTGACTTTAGACTAGCTCCACCGACTTTAGACTAGCCCCACTGACTTTAGACTAGCTCCACTGACTTTAGACTAGCAACCACTGACTTTAGACTAGCAACCACTGACTTTAGACTAGTGCCACTGACTTTAGACTAGAGCCACTGACTTTAGACTAGCGCCACTGACTTTAGACTAGCACCACTGACTTTAGACTAGAGCCACTGACTTTAGACTAGAGCCACTGACTTTAGACTAGAGCCACTGACTTTAGACTAGCTCCACTGACTTTAGACTAGAGCCACTGACTTTAGACTAGCACCACTGACTTTAGACTAGCGCCACTGACTTTAGACTAGAGCCACTGACTTTAGACTAGCACCACTGACTTTAGACTAGTGCCACTGACTTTAGACTAGCACCACTGACTTTAGACTAGCACCACTGACTGCAGACTAGCTCCACTGACTTTAGACTAGCACCACTGACTTTAGACTAGCTCCACTGACTTTAGACTAGAGCCACTGACTTTAGACTAGCTCCACCGACTTTAGACTAGCCCCACTGACTTTAGACTAGCTCCACTGACTTTAGACTAGCAACCACTGACTTTAGACTAGCAACCACTGACTTTAGACTAGTGCCACTGACTTTAGACTAGAGCCACTGACTTTAGACTAGCAACCACTGACTTTAGACTAGTGCCACTGACTTTAGACTAGTGCCACTGACTTTAGACTAGAGCCACTGACTTTAGACTAGCACCACTGACTTTAGACTAGAGCCACTGACTTTAGACTAGCTCCACTGACTTTAGACTAGCGCCACTGACTTTAGACTAGCGCCACTGATTTTAGACTAGCACCACTGACTTTAGACTAGCACCACTGACTTTAGACTAGAGCCACTGACTTTAGACTAGCTCCACTGACTTTAGACTAGAGCCACTGACTTTAGACTAGCACCACTGACTTTAGACTAGCACCACTGACTGCAGACTAGCTCCACTGACTTTAGACTAGCACCACTGACTTTAGACTAGCTCCACTGACTTTAGACTAGAGCCACTGACTTTAGACTAGCTCCACCGACTTTAGACTAGCCCCACTGACTTTAGACTAGCTCCACTTACTTTAGACTAGCAACCACTGACTTTAGACTAGCAACCACTGACTTTAGACTAGTGCCACTGACTTTAGACTAGAGCCACTGACTTTAGACTAGCAACCACTGACTTTAGACTAGTGCCACTGACTTTAGACTAGTGCCACTGACTTTAGACTAGAGCCACTGACTTTAGACTAGCACCACTGACTTTAGACTAGAGCCACTGACTTTAGACTAGCTCCACTGACTTTAGACTAGCGCCACTGACTTTAGACTAGCGCCACTGACTTTAGACTAGAACCACTGACTTTAGACTAGCACCACTGACTTTAGACTAGAGCCACTGACTTTAGACTAGCTCCACTAACTTTAGACTAGAGCCACTGACTTTAGACAAGCACCACTGACTTTAGACTAGCACCACTGACTTTAGACTAGTGCCACTGACTTTAGACTAGCACCACTGACTGCAGACTAGCACCACTGACTGCAGACTAGCTCCACTGACTTTAGACTAGCACCACTGAATTTAGACTAGCTCCACTGACTTTAGACTAGAGCCACTGACTTTAGACTAGCTCCACCGACTTTAGACTAGCCCCACTGACTTTAGACTAGCTCCACTGACTTTAGACTAGCAACCACTGACTTTAGACTAGCAACCACTGACCCTAGACTAGTGCCACTGACTTTAGACTAGAGCCACTGACTTTAGACTAGCAACCACTGACTTTAGACTAGTGCCACTGACTTTAGACTAGTGCCACTGACTTTAGACTAGAGCCACTGACTTTAGACTAGAGCCACTGACTTTAGACTAGCTCCACTGACTTTAGACTAGCGCCACTGACTTTAGACTAGCACCACTGACTTTAGACTAGCACCACTGACTTTAGACTAGAGCCACTGACTTTAGACTAGCTCCACTGACTTTAGACTAGAGCCACTGACTTTAGACTATCACCACTGACTTTAGACTAGCGCCACTGACTTTAGACTAGTGCCACTGACTTTAGACTAGCACCACTGACTTTAGACTAGTGCCACTGACTTTAGACTAGCGCCACTGACTTTAGACTAGCACCACTGACTGCAGACTAGCTCCACTGACTTTAGACTAGCACCACTGACTTTAGACTAGAGCCACTGACTTTAGACTAGCACCACTGACTTTAGACTAGCACCACTGACTTTAGACTAGCACCACTGACTTTAGACTAGCACCACTGACTTTAGACTAGCACCACTGACTTTAGACTAGAGCCACTGACTTTAGACTAGCACCACTGACTTTAGACTAGCCCCACTGACTTTAGACTAGCTCCACTGACTTTAGACTAGCAACCACTGACTTTAGACTAGCAACCACTGACTTTAGACTAGTGCCACTGACTTTAGACTAGAGCCACTGACTTTAGACTAGCGCCACTGACTTTAGACTAGCACCACTGACTTTAGACTAGAGCCACTGACTTTAGACTAGAGCCACTGACTTTAGACTAGAGCCACTGACTTTAGACTAGCTCCACTGACTTTAGACTAGAGCCACTGACTTTAGACTAGCACCACTGACTTTAGACTAGCGCCACTGACTTTAGACTAGAGCCACTGACTTTAGACTAGCACCACTGACTTTAGACTAGTGCCACTGACTTTAGACTAGCACCACTGACTTTAGACTAGCACCACTGACTGCAGACTAGCTCCACTGACTTTAGACTAGCACCACTGACTTTAGACTAGCTCCACTGACTTTAGACTAGAGCCACTGACTTTAGACTAGCTCCACCGACTTTAGACTAGCCCCACTGACTTTAGACTAGCTCCACTGACTTTAGACTAGCAACCACTGACTTTAGACTAGCAACCACTGACTTTAGACTAGTGCCACTGACTTTAGACTAGAGCCACTGACTTTAGACTAGCAACCACTGACTTTAGACTAGTGCCACTGACTTTAGACTAGTGCCACTGACTTTAGACTAGAGCCACTGACTTTAGACTAGCACCACTGACTTTAGACTAGAGCCACTGACTTTAGACTAGCTCCACTGACTTTAGACTAGCGCCACTGACTTTAGACTAGCGCCACTGATTTTAGACTAGCACCACTGACTTTAGACTAGCACCACTGACTTTAGACTAGAGCCACTGACTTTAGACTAGCTCCACTGACTTTAGACTAGAGCCACTGACTTTAGACTAGCACCACTGACTTTAGACTAGCACCACTGACTGCAGACTAGCTCCACTGACTTTAGACTAGCACCACTGACTTTAGACTAGCTCCACTGACTTTAGACTAGAGCCACTGACTTTAGACTAGCTCCACCGACTTTAGACTAGCCCCACTGACTTTAGACTAGCTCCACTTACTTTAGACTAGCAACCACTGACTTTAGACTAGCAACCACTGACTTTAGACTAGTGCCACTGACTTTAGACTAGAGCCACTGACTTTAGACTAGCAACCACTGACTTTAGACTAGTGCCACTGACTTTAGACTAGTGCCACTGACTTTAGACTAGAGCCACTGACTTTAGACTAGCACCACTGACTTTAGACTAGAGCCACTGACTTTAGACTAGCTCCACTGACTTTAGACTAGCGCCACTGACTTTAGACTAGCGCCACTGACTTTAGACTAGAACCACTGACTTTAGACTAGCACCACTGACTTTAGACTAGAGCCACTGACTTTAGACTAGCTCCACTAACTTTAGACTAGAGCCACTGACTTTAGACAAGCACCACTGACTTTAGACTAGCACCACTGACTTTAGACTAGTGCCACTGACTTTAGACTAGCACCACTGACTGCAGACTAGCACCACTGACTGCAGACTAGCTCCACTGACTTTAGACTAGCACCACTGAATTTAGACTAGCTCCACTGACTTTAGACTAGAGCCACTGACTTTAGACTAGCTCCACCGACTTTAGACTAGCCCCACTGACTTTAGACTAGCTCCACTGACTTTAGACTAGCAACCACTGACTTTAGACTAGCAACCACTGACCCTAGACTAGTGCCACTGACTTTAGACTAGAGCCACTGACTTTAGACTAGCAACCACTGACTTTAGACTAGTGCCACTGACTTTAGACTAGTGCCACTGACTTTAGACTAGAGCCACTGACTTTAGACTAGAGCCACTGACTTTAGACTAGCTCCACTGACTTTAGACTAGCGCCACTGACTTTAGACTAGCACCACTGACTTTAGACTAGCACCACTGACTTTAGACTAGAGCCACTGACTTTAGACTAGCTCCACTGACTTTAGACTAGAGCCACTGACTTTAGACTATCACCACTGACTTTAGACTAGCGCCACTGACTTTAGACTAGTGCCACTGACTTTAGACTAGCACCACTGACTTTAGACTAGTGCCACTGACTTTAGACTAGCGCCACTGACTTTAGACTAGCACCACTGACTGCAGACTAGCTCCACTGACTTTAGACTAGCACCACTGACTTTAGACTAGAGCCACTGACTTTAGACTAGCACCACTGACTTTAGACTAGCACCACTGACTTTAGACTAGCACCACTGACTTTAGACTAGCACCACTGACTTTAGACTAGCACCACTGACTTTAGACTAGAGCCACTGACTTTAGACTAGCACCACTGACTTTAGACTAGCACCACTGACTTTAGACTAGAGCCACTGACTTTAGACTAGCACCACTGACTTTAGACTAGCACCACTGACTTTAGACTAGCGTGACTGACTTTAGACTAGAGCCACTGACTTTAGACTAGCGCCACTGACTTTAGACTAGAGCCACTGACTTTAGACTAGAGCCACTGACTTTAGACTAGAGCCTCTTACTTTAGACTAGCACCACTGACTTTAGACTAGCTCCACTGACTTTAGACTAGCTCCACTGACTTTAGACTAGGGCCACTGACTTTAGACTAGCACCACTGACTTTAGACTAGCACCACTGACTTTAGACTAGCGGGACTGACTTTAGACTAGAGCCACTGACTTTAGACTAGTGCCACTGACTTAAGACTAGCACCACTGACTTTAGACTAGAGCCACTGACTTTAGACTAGAGCCACTGACTTTAGACTAGAGCCACTGACTTAAGACTAGCACCACTGACTTTAGACTAGCTCCACTGACTTTAGACTAGCTCCACTGACTTTAGACTAGAGCCACTGACTTTAGACTAGCACCACTGACTTTAGACTAGCTCCACTGACTTTAGACTAGAGCCACTGACTTTAGACTAGCTCCACTGACTTTAGACTAGAGCCACTGACTTTAGACTAGAGCCACTGACTTTAGACTAGAGCCACTGACTTTAGACTAGCTCCACCGACTTTAGACTAGCCCCACTGACTTTAGACTAGCTCCACTGACTTTAGACTAGCAACCACTGACTTTAGACTAGCAACCACTGACTTTAGACTAGTGCCACTGACTTTAGACTAGAGCCACTGACTTTAGACTAGCGCCACTGACTTTAGACTAGAGCCACTGACTTTAGACTAGAGCCACTGACTTAAGACTAGCACCACTGACTTTAGACTAATGCCACTGAATTTAGACTAGCTCCACTGACTTTAGACTAGCTCCACTGACTTTAGACTAGAGCCACTGACTTTAGACTAGCTCCACCGACTTTAGACTAGCCCCACTGACTTTAGACTAGCTCCACTGACTTTAGACTAGCTCCACTGACTTTAGACTAGCAACCACTGACTTTAGACTAGCAACCACTGACTTTAGACTAGTGCCACTGACTTTAGACTAGAGCCACTGACTTTAGACTAGCGCCACTGACTTTAGACTAGAGCCACTGACTTTAGACTAGAGCCACTGACTTAAGACTAGCACCACTGACTTTAGACTAATGCCACTGAATTTAGACTAGCTCCACTGACTTTAGACTAGCTCCACTGACTTTAGACTAGAGCCACTGACTTTAGACTAGCTCCACCGACTTTAGACTAGCCCCACTGACTTTAGACTAGCTCCATTGACTTTAGACTAGCAACCACTGACTTTAGACTAGCAACCACTGACTTTAGACTAGTGCCACTGAATTTAGACTAGAGCCACTGACTTTAAAGTCAGTGGTTGCTAGTCTAAAGTCAGTGGCACTAGTCTAAAGTCAGTGGTTGCTAGTCTAGACTAGTGCCACTGACTTTAGACTAGTGCCACTGACTTTAGACTAGAGCCACTGCCTTTAGACTAGCACCACTGACTTTAGACTAGAGCCACTGACTTTAGACTAGAGCCACTGACTTTAGACTAGCGCCACTGACTTTAGACTAGCACCACTGACTTTAGACTAGCACCACTGACTTTAGACTAGCACCACTGACTTTAGACTAGCGCCACTGACTTTAGACTAGAGCCACTGACTTTAGACTAGAGCCACTGACTTTAGACTAGCTCCACTGACTTTAGACTAGAGCCACTGACTTTAGACTAGCACCACTGACTTTAGACTAGCGCCACTGACTTTAGACTAGTGCCACTGACTTTAGACTAGCACCACTGACTTTAGACTAGTGCCACTGACTTTAGACTAGCACCACTGACTTTAGACTAGCACCACTGACTGCAGACTAGCTCCACTGACTTTAGACTAGCACCACTGACTTTAGACTAGCTCCACTGACTTTAGACTAGAGCCACTGACTTTAGACTAGCTCCACCGACTTTAGACTAGCCCCACTGACTTTAGACTAGCTCCACTGACTTTAGACTAGCAACCACTGACTTTAGACTAGCAACCACTGACTTTAGACTAGTGCCACTGACTTTAGACTAGAGCCACTGAGTTTAGACTAGCAACCACTGACTTTAGACTAGTGCCACTGACTTTAGACTAGTGCCACTGACTTTAGACTAGCACCACTGACTTTAGACTAGAGCCACTGACTTTAGACTAGCACCACTGACTTTAGACTAGAGCCACTGACTTTAGACTAGCTCCACTGACTTTAGACTAGCGCCACTGACTTTAGACTAGCGCCACTGACTTTAGACTAGCACCACTGACTTTAGACTAGCACCACTGACTTTAGACTAGAGCCACTGACTTTAGACTAGCTCCACTGACTTTAGACTAGAGCCACTGACTTTAGACTAGCACCACTGACTTTAGACTAGCGCCACTGACTTTAGACTAGTGCCACTGACTTTAGACTAGCACCACTGACTTTAGACTAGTGCCACTGACTTTAGACTAGCGCCACTGACTTTAGACTAGAGCCACTGACTTTAGACTAGCTCCACCGACTTTAGACTAGCCCCACTGACTTTAGACTAGCTCCACTGACTTTAGACTAGCAACCACTGACTTTAGACTAGCAACCACTGACCCTAGACTAGTGCCACTGACTTTAGACTAGCACCACTGACTTTAGACTAGAGCCACTGACTTTAGACTAGCTCCACTGACTTTAGACTAGAGCCACTGACTTTAGACTAGCACCACTGACTTTAGACTAGCGCCACTGACTTTAGACTAGTGCCACTGACTTTAGACTAGCACCACTGACTTTAGACTAGTGCCACTGACTTTAGACTAGCGCCACTGACTTTAGACTAGAGCCACTGACTTTAGACTAGCTCCACCGACTTTAGACTAGCCCCACTGACTTTAGACTAGCTCCACTGACTTTAGACTAGCAACCACTGACTTTAGACTAGCAACCACTGACCCTAGACTAGTGCCACTGACTTTAGACTAGAGCCACTGACTTTAGACTAGCAACCACTGACTTTAGACTAGTGCCACTGACTTTAGACTAGTGCCACTGACTTTAGACTAGAGCCACTGACTTTAGACTAGAGCCACTGACTTTAGACTAGCTCCACTGACTTTAGACTAGCGCCACTGACTTTAGACTAGCACCACTGACTTTAGACTAGCACCACTGACTTTAGACTAGAGCCACTGACTTTAGACTAGCTCCACTGACTTTAGACTAGAGCCACTGACTTTAGACTAGCACCACTGACTTTAGACTAGCGCCACTGACTTTAGACTAGTGCCACTGACTTTAGACTAGCACCACTGACTTTAGACTAGTGCCACTGACTTTAGACTAGCGCCACTGACTTTAGACTAGCACCACTGACTGCAGACTAGCTCCACTGACTTTAGACTAGCACCACTGACTTTAGACTAGAGCCACTGACTTTAGACTAGCACCACTGACTTTAGACTAGCACCACTGACTTTAGACTAGCACCACTGACTTTAGACTAGCACCACTGACTTTAGACTAGAGCCACTGACTTTAGACTAGCACCACTGACTTTAGACTAGCACCACTGACTTTAGACTAGAGCCACTGACTTTAGACTAGCACCACTGACTTTAGACTAGCACCACTGACTTTAGACTAGCGTGACTGACTTTAGACTAGAGCCACTGACTTTAGACTAGCGCCACTGACTTTAGACTAGAGCCACTGACTTTAGACTAGAGCCACTGACTTTAGACTAGAGCCTCTTACTTTAGACTAGCACCACTGACTTTAGACTAGCTCCACTGACTTTAGACTAGCTCCACTGACTTTAGACTAGGGCCACTGACTTTAGACTAGCACCACTGACTTTAGACTAGCACCACTGACTTTAGACTAGCGGGACTGACTTTAGACTAGAGCCACTGACTTTAGACTAGAGCCACTGACTTTAGACTAGAGCCACTGACTTTAGACTAGAGCCACTGACTTTAGACTAGCACCACTGACTTTAGACTAGTGCCACTGACTTAAGACTAGCACCACTGACTTTAGACTAGAGCCACTGACTTTAGACTAGAGCCACTGACTTTAGACTAGAGCCACTGACTTAAGACTAGCACCACTGACTTTAGACTAGCTCCACTGACTTTAGACTAGCTCCACTGACTTTAGACTAGAGCCACTGACTTTAGACTAGCACCACTGACTTTAGACTAGCTCCACTGACTTTAGACTAGAGCCACTGACTTTAGACTAGCTCCACTGACTTTAGACTAGAGCCACTGACTTTAGACTAGAGCCACTGACTTTAGACTAGAGCCACTGACTTTAGACTAGCTCCACCGACTTTAGACTAGCCCCACTGACTTTAGACTAGCTCCACTGACTTTAGACTAGCAACCACTGACTTTAGACTAGCAACCACTGACTTTAGACTAGTGCCACTGACTTTAGACTAGAGCCACTGACTTTAGACTAGCGCCACTGACTTTAGACTAGAGCCACTGACTTTAGACTAGAGCCACTGACTTAAGACTAGCACCACTGACTTTAGACTAATGCCACTGAATTTAGACTAGCTCCACTGACTTTAGACTAGCTCCACTGACTTTAGACTAGAGCCACTGACTTTAGACTAGCTCCACCGACTTTAGACTAGCCCCACTGACTTTAGACTAGCTCCACTGACTTTAGACTAGCTCCACTGACTTTAGACTAGCAACCACTGACTTTAGACTAGCAACCACTGACTTTAGACTAGTGCCACTGACTTTAGACTAGAGCCACTGACTTTAGACTAGCGCCACTGACTTTAGACTAGAGCCACTGACTTTAGACTAGAGCCACTGACTTAAGACTAGCACCACTGACTTTAGACTAATGCCACTGAATTTAGACTAGCTCCACTGACTTTAGACTAGCTCCACTGACTTTAGACTAGAGCCACTGACTTTAGACTAGCTCCACCGACTTTAGACTAGCCCCACTGACTTTAGACTAGCTCCACTGACTTTAGACTAGCAACCACTGACTTTAGACTAGCAACCACTGACTTTAGACTAGTGCCACTGAATTTAGACTAGAGCCACTGACTTTAAAGTCAGTGGTTGCTAGTCTAAAGTCAGTGGCACTAGTCTAAAGTCAGTGGTTGCTAGTCTAGACTAGTGCCACTGACTTTAGACTAGTGCCACTGACTTTAGACTAGAGCCACTGCCTTTAGACTAGCACCACTGACTTTAGACTAGAGCCACTGACTTTAGACTAGAGCCACTGACTTTAGACTAGCGCCACTGACTTTAGACTAGCGCCACTGACTTTAGACTAGCACCACTGACTTTAGACTAGCACCACTGACTTTAGACTAGCACCACTGACTTTAGACTAGCACCACTGACTTTAGACTAGAGCCACTGACTTTAGACTAGAGCCACTGACTTTAGACTAGCTCCACTGACTTTAGACTAGAGCCACTGACTTTAGACTAGCACCACTGACTTTAGACTAGCGCCACTGACTTTAGACTAGTGCCACTGACTTTAGACTAGCACCACTGACTTTAGACTAGTGCCACTGACTTTAGACTAGCACCACTGACTTTAGACTAGCACCACTGACTGCAGACTAGCTCCCCTGACTTTAGACTAGCACCACTGACTTTAGACTAGCTCCACTGACTTTAGACTAGAGCCACTGACTTTAGACTAGCTCCACCGACTTTAGACTAGCCCCACTGACTTTAGACTAGCTCCACTGACTTTAGACTAGCAACCACTGACTTTAGACTAGCAACCACTGACTTTAGACTAGTGCCACTGACTTTAGACTAGAGCCACTGACTTTAGACTAGCAACCACTGACTTTAGACTAGTGCCACTGACTTTAGACTAGTGCCACTGACTTTAGACTAGAGCCACTGACTTTAGACTAGCACCACTGACTTTAGACTAGAGCCACTGACTTTAGACTAGCACCACTGACTTTAGACTAGAGCCACTGACTTTAGACTAGCTCCACTGACTTTAGACTAGCGCCACTGACTTTAGACTAGCGCCACTGACTTTAGACTAGCACCACTGACTTTAGACTAGCACCACTGACTTTAGACTAGAGCCACTGACTTTAGACTAGCTCCACTGACTTTAGACTAGAGCCACTGACTTTAGACTAGCACCACTGACTTTAGACTAGCGCCACTGACTTTAGACTAGTGCCACTGACTTTAGACTAGCACCACTGACTTTAGACTAGTGCCACTGACTTTAGACTAGCGCCACTGACTTTAGACTAGCACCACTGACTGCAGACTAGCTCCACTGACTTTAGACTAGCACCACTGACTTTAGACTAGAGCCACTGACTTTAGACTAGCACCACTGACTTTAGACTAGCACCACTGACTTTAGACTAGCACCACTGACTTTAGACTAGAGCCACTGACTTTAGACTAGCACCACTGACTTTAGACTAGCACCACTGACTTTAGACTAGCACCACTGACTTTAGACTAGAGCCACTGACTTTAGACTAGCACCACTGACTTTAGACTAGCACCACTGACTTTAGACTAGCGCGACTGACTTTAGACTAGAGCCACTGACTTTAGACTAGCGCCACTGACTTTAGACTAGAGCCACTGACTTTAGACTCGAGCCACTGACTTTAGACTAGCACCACTGACTTTAGACTAGCTCCACTGACTTTAGACTAGAGCCACTGACTTTAGACTAGAGCCACTGACTTTAGACTAGCACCACTGACTTTAGACTAGCTCCACTGACTTTAGACTAGCTCCACTGACTTTAGACTCGAGCCACTGACTTTAGACTAGCACCACTGACTTTAGACTAGCTCCACTGACTTTAGACTAGAGCCACTGACTTTAGACTAGCACCACTGACTTTAGACTAGCACCACTGACTTTAGACTAGCGGGACTGTCTTTAGACTAGAGCCACTGACTTTAGACTAGAGCCACTGACTTTAGACTAGAGCCACTGATTTTAGACTAGCACCACCGACGTTAAGTTTCAGCCCCAGGGGGGGTACCCGTAGCGTTATTTTCTGACGGGGGGGTTTGTCAGATAGACAGTCATGTTAATCCCTCACCGTCAGATATCGACCAAAGAAAAAACACGCCCCCTTAACTCTAAATCTCTGACAGTTTTATTGTTGGTATTTTTAGCCCAATAATCGCTGTTTTAATCAACATTATTCACCAGATCTGATCATGGTTTATATGCATTTCTTTTCATGTTATTATTTCGGTCTATTTCGGCCAGAGAAGCTGGGTTTCTTTGTTGGTTATTGATATTTTTAAACTATAACGCTACATCTATCAACATTTATTTAGATGTTATCATGGTATTCATTTCTTTATTTTAATAATATTATTTCGGTCTTATTACTGGTGAAATATTACAGTATGCTGTAATACAGAACATTACGATATGATCCGAGCTAGACTCATTCAAAGCTGATATCCCACAATGCAATGCAGCCATTCATTCAGAGAATCGAAAAGTGATCAGCTGGTCTTTAACGACAGTATTGCTTCAATGTACACACACATATATATATATATATATATATATATATATATATATATATATATAAAATCAGTGTTTTTATCACCAACAACAACACGTTACTCAGCTTTGTTCCAGTTCTACACACACACCGTAATAACATTTAAAAACATCCGCGGAAGTGACGTCTGTGAATGAATGTTGCAGGTGAGAATTTACACAATAAAATACCAATAATAAATATTAAACTAAATAAAAATAGTGCTTTATATATATATATATATATATATATATATATATATATATATATATATATAAACCTACAGTTGAGTGTTTAGAATGATAGAATGAATAATTTGCATTTGTTGTGACTTGTACTGTTGTGTATATACAAAGAGAAGTATTTTTTATTTTATTTTCCATGCATAGTTGTGACGAAAAGAGAGCTGAGCCAGAAGGCAAAGCTCTCGATCTACCCGTCAGTTTTCGTTCCTACCCTCACCTATGGTCATGAAGGTTGGGTCATGACCGAAAGAACGAGATCCAGGGTACAAGCGGCCGAAATGGGTTTCCTCAGGAGGGTGGCTGGCGTCTCCCTTAGAGATGATGAGGGTGAGAAGCTCAGTCATCCGTGAGGAGCTCGGAGTAGAGCCGCTGCTCCTTCACGTCGAAAGGAGCCAGTTGAGGTGGTTCGGGCATCTGGTAAGGATGCCCCCTGGGCGCCTCCCTAGGGAGGTGTTCCAGGCACGTCCAGCTGGGAGGAGACCTCGGGGAAGACCCAGGACTAGGTGGAGGCACGTCCAGCTGGGAGGAGGCCTCGGGGAAGACCCAGGACTAGGTGGAGGGACTATATCTCCAACCTGGCCTGGGAACGCCTCGGGATCCCCCAGTCAGAGCTGGTTAATGTGGCTCGGGAAAGGGAAGTTTGGGGTCCCCTGCTGGAGCTGCTCCCCCCGCGACCCGACCACGGATAAACTGACGACGATGGATGGATGGATGGATGCATAGTTATTTTAAAAGCCAATTTTCTAATGTTGCGGTTGATGACTATTAATATCAAATACTAAAGGAAAAAACATGAGAATAGTTATGTGTGGGACTTAGTTTGATTTAATATCACACTGCAGTAGTTGTTTTAAATAAATTACTTTTTTGAAATTTAAATGTATGGCAGGCCTAACATATTAATTATTATATTCAGAAGATGATCCTCATATCAATCACCATGGTTACAGCTTGTAGCCATCCTGACCTTTGTAGCCTTTACTGAGAGACTATCTTTTCAACATTAAGAAGGGACTAGTTTTAGGAAATTAAAAGAATAAGCAGATTGCTGCTGAGGTTTTTGTTTACAGAGTAATATGTATATATCTTTGTATGGGTATGTGTACATATATAACATGTGTTTTGGGATTTTTGGCACACTTCTGCCTCAGCCTATACTGCACACAGACAAAACTCCCACATCTCATTCAACCATTTGACAAGCTGAGGAGTTGGTGGTGACATGGGTCAGAGGGTATCAGAGGTCATACATGATGAACCAATCAATGGGCTCTGCTCCTATAGACACCTTGGTGTTCATATGGACAACACCTGGCTGGAAGGCCGTGTTATCACTTAGAGCAGACACTCACGGTGAATCAGAGGGTTTATGTTATATATGACTGTCATGAAGGTTGTGGAGAGGAATAGAAACCAGTCTCTCCAGGCAAGCACAGAGAATATGACCTGATCAGGGATGTAGTGGAGGCTAAACGCACGTAAACGCCGTTTACGCACCTCCCAAAATTCGGAAATAGCGTTTACCCACCTCCAAAGTGCGTTTAACCACCTCTAAATTGTGTTTATCCACCTCTAAATAGCCTATAGTTCCTAAGCCATTTTAAATTAAGCTTATGTCGTTTTAGTTTCATATATTTCATTATTAGTTTCATAGATTGTTAAACCTAAGACGAAGTCTTTCATATTGCGCTGCTTACTGTCAGTGTTGACCAATCTCTTGCTGTGTTTGTTTGTAAAGCCCACAACGTCGCCTTCCAGGCAGCGATGCCTTCCAGGCAATAGGATTAGGCAACAGTGCCATGAACTAAGTCAACGGTCGCAGCGCTGCCTTGAAGTCAACGTTGGGGGCTTAAAACACCATCGAGCATCTCTTGCGTAGCCAGCAGGAAGCATCAGACTGCATTTTATATACTGTCTATGACTGCATCAAGACTCATCAGTTCTCTTAATACATCCATGGTCACTAGCCCAAACTAGACCACATGTCTCATGTTATAAATTGTAAAAATAGATGTCCGGCAATTTTTTAAGCGGCGTCAAGACAGCAGCCCTCCTGATGCCAGCAAACGGCCTCGGCTACAAGCCCAAAGTGAGTGAGCTCGAAAAACAGTACTAAACTTCATGTTTTTTAGGTTAATTTGGTTCACAGTAGATTCATGCCACTGACTCAACAAGTCACCTCTACCTGTTCCCATTAGCCCATGTTACAAGTAAAATTCAGGATACATTATCAGATAAATAACTGGATGTAATTATGCATTCTCTGACATTTAAACCACTGGAAGTTTGTGACACCAAGCTCTCTTTGCTAGTCACCTAGCTAGTTAATGTTATCGCCGTTCGCGGTTTTGCGGGTACGGTAAACGTTTCTATGGAAACGGCAAGTTGAACCAATCAGAGGCGTCGCTGTTAAGCTTAGGACTGTGGGTAGTGTAGTTTTTCTCCATAAGATTGCGGTTAAAAACATGTTTTTCTAGTAACAAGGTTGATTTCATACAGACCTCTAGCTTCTACAGGAGCAGAAACAAAATGAGACATTTGAGGACGTCATCCTGGGCTTTTGGGAAACACTGATCCACATTTTTCTGACATATTGTACCAAACAACTAATCTATTAATCGAGAAAATATTCAACAGATTAATCGACTATGAAAATAATCCCAAATCCCTAATCATTATGTACAAGTGCATTGCATTGGAAGCCCTGGATATAAGCCTCCCTCTCTATCTCTTAAATATGTTTGTTCTCTCTGTTTTGTCATTTAGTAAACTTTATAGATTTCAACCCTATTATTCCTTCTTGAGTCTCTTCAACAAGAGCTTAGATTAATGTATGAATTGAATAGTGATTGTGTGACCTATGATGAGGAAACAACCAGTGATACCCTTGGTAGTACCATCAAATGATAGCCTATGTCATCAGGATACACATACACCGGTAGGCAGTGGCCCACCTTAAAAGGTGACCACGTCGTGGTCCACCAGAATTTATAGTTTACCCACCTCTTTTTTTACCACTACACCTCTGGACCTGATCTATCTTTATTCTCCATGCCAAGTATGAGTTCTTATACTCTAGCAGAAGATATAGTTACCCCAATGTAAACTTAACATTTCTAAACTATAGGCCTATTCAGACCTACCTCAGTTACAACTTTAAATAATGTTGCTTGAGGCTGGTTGTGCAACAGCTTCATGATATGATGCTAATGGTTGTGTGTTACTCTGCACTGTTTGTGAAAGATGATCAATAGATTGTTGCTGGGTGATGTGCTTCAGTCTGACTACGTATCACTTTGTTTATGCTTTTTTATTGTAAGTATATGTCAGCTGTATGATAAAACAATATGTCAAGTGTTATGTGTGAAGCATCTGAACTCAAGGCAGATATCACTCCGGGGACAATAACGTATCACCTGCATATCCATGATATGTGAAAATTAAAACATTGTCGTAAGACTATATCAAACATATTGTTGGAAAGGTCTCAACCTCCACAGTAACACATGTCAGTCTGAAGAGGATCCATTACTCCTACTCTGAAATATTGACCTCTGAACCTTGAACCTAGTCCATGTTTGAAGGCTTGTCATTTAGTAACAGAAGGTGCTACAAACATGGGACCAGCTGTTATAGAAAGCTCTGGACCTCAGCTGGCATGTAGATATGGTCACCAATGTTTAACCACTGTAAGCACTGTCAAATATGGTAATAAGCTATTTTCACATATTTAACGATTTGATTTCTAAAATCTGATGACACCAGTGTGTTCCCCATCCCAAAAAACCCCAGGGGGCATCCAAAATGATAAACTTTTAACTTCTAATTATGAGAAATATACCAATATACTTTAAAACTACAACTCCCATAAGAGACGGGAGCTGCCTATGTTCCATTCCTGTGTTTCTGCCGTCTGCCATCAATGGGCTTCATTCCATTTCAGATTGCCGCCGCCGGCCGGCCGAGCAGACAATACATGAGACAAATACATGAAACTGTATTATATTATTATTATTATCTTCATTGTTTAAATCCTCAAATACAATGTTAGACAAAAACATCAATATTACGAATATTATGTATTTTTGTATCTTCTTATCTGCCGAGCGGCACGTACTACGTCACTTCCGAGTCTTCAGCTGATTTATTAAAAAGTTATTACGGTGCATAACTTACTGGAGGAAAACTGAGTAACGTGTTGTTGCTGGTGATAAAACCACAGATTATATATATATATAATATATATATATATATATATATATATATATATATATATATATATATATATATATATATATATATATATATGAACATTGAAGCAATACTGTCGTTAAAGACCAGCTGATCGCTGTTTGATTCTCTGAATGAATGGCCGCAATGCATTGTGGGATATCAGCTTTGAATGAGTCTAGCTCGGATCATATCGTAATGTTCTGTATTACAGCATACTGTAATATTTCACCGGTAATAAGACCAAAATAATATTATTAAAATAAAGAAATGAATACCATGATAACATCTGAATAAATGTTGATAGATGTAGCGTTATAGTTTAAAAATATCAATAACCAACAAAGAAACCAGCTTCTCTGGCCGAAATAGACCGAAATAATAACATTAAAGAAATGCATATAAACCATGATAAGATCTGGTGAATAATGTTGATTAAAACAGCGGTTATTGGGCTAAAAATACCAACAATAAAACTGTCAGAGATTTAGAGTTAAGGGGGCGTGTTTTTTCTTTGGTGGATATCTGACGGTGAGGGATTAACATGACTGTCTATCTGACGGACCCCCCCCCCCCCCGTCAGAAAATAACGCTACGGGTACCTCCCTGGGGCTGAAACTTAACGCCACAGGTCCTCGGCCATGAGTCAGACATTTGACCAGTTGGGAGTGAGACTGTGTTGGGGTGTGTGTGTGTGTGTGTGTGTGTGTGTGTGTGTGTGTGTGTGTGTGTGTGTGTGTGTGTGTGTGTGTGTGTGTGTGTGTGTGTGTGTGTGTGTGTGTGTGTGTGTGCGTTTGTATTTGTCTAATCAATCAATCAATCAATCAATCAATCAATAAATGGAATTGTTACTTCCAGAACCTCACTGTTAAACTCTATTATGAATTATTCTTATGGCTCTTTTTTGCAATATAGATACTGAAGATAGTTAACATGTATAAGTACTGCATATATATGTAGTGAATTGTCTCATTATGTAGTAAATGTGGTCCAGCAGTGTTTAACACTAAAACTGTGCTGTTTTAGCAAGTAATACTCACGTTGCCATGGTAACGACTTCCCAGGAGTTGAGGATGGAGCAGCTTGGAAGTTTTCTGGAAGAACAAGTCAGTGATCATCCACAGTGAGTTTGATATGTGGGGGGGCTCTAACATATATCAGTTACATTCCTGCTTTATGACCTGAGTTTAATCAGAGTTAGTAGGCTCGTTGGAGATGAACTGCTCCTCGCCTGTAAAGTGGACGAGAGCAGGCGGCAGCAGCGGGGGGGGGGGGGGGGGGGGGGGGGGGGGGGGTGACAACACTCAGCTGTGAAGTCAGACAGTTTCCAGCCACATCCAGCAGCCTGCAGGCTGAACAGGAAGTCACAGAAGCACTGTGGTCTGATTCTGATTTAATATAATGTTATCAGACCCAAATATCAGCTGGTACACAGTCTCCAGTTGTTCTTATTATGACAGAGTAGCTGTCAAAATACTCTACATGAGATCTGGTGCTGATTTTAATTAATAACAGACTGTAGATGATCTGTTGCTGATTTTAATTAATAACAGACTGTAGATGGTCCGTGTAACACTTATCAGTTCAATTTTCTAAGCACAAACGTACATTTGGAAAAACAGAAAAATGGGTTCAAATATCCAATTTTTCATTTTTTTCCGCTTTGACAAATACAAAAATTGGATCTTTAACCCGTTTTTCCAATTTTCTGTTTTTATTCAGAGGATCAGAAATTTAGAAAATTACAAAATTGCGTCTGGGCTTCAATTATTCAATACTGCAATCAATGATATTCTCTCCCTCGTTCCGCCTAGCTCCGCCCCACCCCGCCCCCCCACTCGAGCACATTCAGCAGCCAGATCGAAAGACAGAATGAGAACGGACGACGTGTTGGAAGTCGACTAACGAAAAACATTCAGCGTTCACCGAGAGGTGAAACGCTTGTCAATATCCAGCACAGACTTGAATGAAGATGGCCTCGTGTCTATATTTAAAGGTTCATCCTTCGCCCAGACACAGGACCACTCAGAGGCCGAGTGGCGAGTCGGGACCTTTCCCGGTAGTGTCTGTTCCGAGGCGGCCAGGGCCGGTCTGATAATAGTTATAGGCTACGGTGCAAGTTCTTAGCCACGCCATCCGCTGCCCGGCCGCTGCCCGCTGGTCAGCCTCTGCTCAACGTACGGCGGGCCGCAGCAGCCTCTTAGTTCAATGGGGAAGCCAAAAAAGAAAAGGAAAGGTGGCGCTGAGATGGTCAGACTCAGAAGAAAAAAGGGATTGTTGTTGCTATGCTGTGTTGTTCATTCATTCACCATCCGAACATTCATCTCCCCTCTTCCTCTTCTCAGCAAGATTCAGAATTATATTCTCGTAATTACACAGCGTTGACATGACTGCCCCGAGTCTTCTTGAATGCCTAAACCCATCCAGACACACCCACGATAACAGCCAACCAATCGTTGGTAACTAGGCAGAACGAGGGAGAGAATATCATTGATTGCAGTATTGAATAATTGGAGCCCAGACGCAATTTTGTAATTTTCTAAATTTCTGATCCTCTGAATAAAAACAGAAAATTGGAAAAACGGGTTAAAGATCCAATTTTTTTAATTTGTCAAGGTGGAAAAAAATGAAAAATTGGATATTTGAACCCATTTTTCTGTTTTTCCAAATGTCCGTTTGTGTTGAAAATTGAACTGATAAGTGTTACACGGACCGTAGATGATCTGTTGCTGATTTTAATTAACAGACTGTAGATGATCTGTAATCTGATCAGATTTAGTCTCTCTGACTTCCAAACATAACTATCAGCCACACAGCATGTGATTTGTACAGAATAATCCTTTAAATCAGACACATAGCAGTTAAAATCCCTCAGATTCAAAATCAATAAAAAAGTTTATATGAAATGTCATCATGTTGTCAATTCTGAACCAATCAGTTGTTAGATCAGCTGAGAGGCCGGCGTTTCCCAGCATGCCTTGTGTCCGCCTGGGTCTTGCAGTCGGTGAAAAGCAACTGCACTGCCTAGGTCTCAAACCTGCGTCCGCCTTGCTCTCGTGAGATTATCGTTGCCTACGTGGTCATGACGTCAGAGCAAGTCGGGATCAAGTCGGACACAAATCTAACCAGCATGCAACGGGCGGAGATCGCCGGTGATGGATTCTGAGCAGATCTGGCTCATCTCCAACGAGCCCAATAAGTTCTTCTTGAGAGAGAAACCAGAACAGTTTATCTCTTTATTGATGTTTTCACAGAAACAAATATAGACTTAAAACAGTCTGTTTCCCATCCTTTAAACAGATGTTTCAAAATGAATGATTTTAATCTGAAATGGAATCATTCATAAAGTTCAAACACTGACCTCTGGCATCATAACATCAGAGGTGTGTGTCTGTGGAAACTTGTCTCTAGACTCCATCTTTAGAAACTGAAGTCCTTTTAAATGCTCGACCAACAACACGACAACACTGGAGCGACCGGACGGTCCAGCACAGTTACAGCTGGTAAACATTAGGGCTGCACCACATGAGGAAAATATCTGATTGTGATTACTTTGACTGAGATTATGATTGCGATATGATTCACGATATTGGAGGGATGATACATTTTGTATCAGTATTCTCATTTTCATTGAAAAATATTAAAAATAAATTGATGATAGTGTGATTTTTGCGAGGACTTAGTCTGTTGTAGGCACCACAATACACAATTCAGAACAAATATTTTGCCTTTAACTAATATTGCCCCCCCCCCCCCGCCCCCAGTGATTTGGATATTGCACTATAGTCCATATTGCGATTTCGATACATTTGTAATTAATTGTGCAGCCCTATTTCATATTATCGCCATTTATTTATTTAAACACTTTACTCCTTTTTCTTTTCTAGGAAAACCTTTGAAAGATCAGCTGATGTAACAAACATGAAGACAGACTGATTCAGAACCCTCCAACCTGTGATCCATACCTGTGTTTCTAGTCCTGGTCCACCCAGAGAGAGGAACACTGGAATGGATCTCAAGTTCCTGGAGCTCGGTGACGAGGTGACTACAGACACTGTCTGGAAGAAAGAAAATAATAAATCACATGAATGTAGTTTATTATGCTCATTTATTAGTTATGTCAAATACATTTTCCTCATGCATTTATATCTGGTGTATCTCTGGTCCTGATAGTATCATATTAAAGTAGTTCCAGTTGTAAAGTGTTCTTACCTGTGATGTTGGTCTGTGATGCTGAGGAGACAGAGAGAGAAGAGAACAGTTTATATATCAGGAGAGAGAGAGGGAGGAGGACTCTCTGGGGTCACGTGATTTAAGAGAAACTGTTGGACTTCAAATAATCAAGAAACAGGGAGGGAGGAGGACTCTCTGGGGTCACGTGATTTCACAGAAACTGTTGGACTTCAAATCATCAGGAAACAGGAAGGGAGGAGGACTCTCTGGGGTCACAATTTCAGAGACAGAGTGACTCCATATACTTCTTTTTTTGGAGATTTTAATGTCACGTGATTTCACAGAAACTGTTGGACTTCAAATCATCAGTTTAACCAGAGGAGAAGTGAGGGAGGAGTTCTCTTTAGAAGACTTTTACTGATCACCTGAGACAAAGTTCAGGTGTTGCAGCAAATAAAAGTAAAATAATAATATAATTATAAGTGTTGTAGAAATAACAGCATTACATACAGACAGTTAATGATTAAAGCTGCAGATGTCAGACAGGAATATCAGTTTAAGGATGTTGTGCATCTCACTGAGGAAGTGGTTAAAAGAACACTGGCTGAACTCTGATGCACAAAAGGTTAAGATTAGTCTTTGAATATAGAATCAGCCTCATATGGTAGAAAGAAGCATTATGAACAGTTTGTGATATGGTCATTTAATATAATCTATTGATACGTGTACACAGACATGTTTATGTTGTTTTTGTGTGGGTCAGCACGTATTTTAAACTAATGTATTTTAATGGAAGCATGTTTGGTGATTACATCACGTCTCTTTCTGCCAGTCGGCTGCAGCAGAGAAGCTGATACAGCTGCTCTATTATTGGTATTTTTAGGTAATAACTGCTGTTTTTATCAACATTTATTCACCAGATCTGATCATAGTTTATATGTATTTCTTTTAATGTTGTTAATATGTTGTTATTAATGTTTGTTCATTTCTTTATTTTAATAATTTCATGTTGGTCTTATTACCAGTGAAATATTACAGTATGCTGTAAGACAGAACACTACGATATGAGCCGAGCTGGGCGCATTCAAAGCCCATATCCCACAATGCAACGCGGTCATTCATATCGAATCAGACAGCGATCAGCAGGTCTTTAACGACAATATCACTTCAATGTTCATATTTAGTCAGTGGGTTTCTCACCAGCAACAACACGTTGCTCAGCTTTGTTCCAGTAAGTTATGCAGCGTATTAACATTTAAAAAAATCTGCTAAATATTACAGAACTGCAACCATGCACGCCGCCATCTTGGAATGTGTATGTTAATGTGTATTAAGATGTATGTATGTTTCATGTATGTTTCATTCCACAATTGTCAATACATTTAGCGTGCAGCTGTTTTACACGTGTGTGTATTTACAGTCTAGGAGTTTAACTAATGCTGCTGTTCAGTTAAAAAAAGGTTTTATTTTGAATATGTCTATGGAGATTCATTTGAATGATTCATGGCATGAGGTCAGGTGACTGCCTTGTGTATTAAGGCCAGAGTTACTTCCTGCTCTCAGCCACCTGATGAAGGTGTCTGGATGAACACTGAAACGTCTTGTATTTTATATTTTTTAATCACGTGTTTTTAAAGTAAAGCTTTGTTGAAACTTTTATTTTGAAGTAAAGCGGAAGTGCTGTGCCCACTGTTCAGAGTGTGACCCCCCCACCCCACAGTTGGTCTACTCTTAATGATCATTAAATGATCATCTAAATGAATGAAAGTTTATGGAGCATTTGTTAGAAAATGTATGTATCTCTGTGTGTCTCATTAAACCTTTAGAACCTTGTTAACTGACCCCTGCTTCATGTCACTGTGTTCTCCGAGATATCATAACTGCTTTCAGAATCAACTCACAGAAGTCAAGATGATAAAAACCCCAAAACAATCATATCGTTTCATAACCTGTATAAAGAGAGGACGTGACAACAGCATTTGAAGATTCAACTTGTTGTAACACATCAACATATTCAGAACTTCTATTTTAAAGGTGCTCTAAGCGATGCTGGCTTACCTCACTTCTTGTTGACGTTCAAAGTATTTTATTTTATACTAGCTCGCTCCTCCCTCCGCCTCCTCCCTCCCCTCCCCCTCCCTTCTGTGCTTCAGCCCACTAACCCCTCAGAAGAGCGAAGAGAGGAGATTGTGTTATCGCCTCTAGCTAACTTGAACAGTGATCAAAGTGAATTGTTTACTCGAGCAGAGGTTTGAACCCTTTGGAGGAGAAACTGGAATTAAAATGCCTTGGTGCCCACCGGCCTCGGGATATTGTCATCACTCAAACTGATGGTAAAAGTAACCGCGGTTAACGTGGAGTGGTTAGCTTACAAAATAAGTCAAGTTTGCCCAGAAGAAGAACGGCCGCGTCACCTTTCACTTTAGTGAGCCCTCAGCCTTTGTGATTAAAATCACATTTCATCATCCTGTGTTTGCTGCTGGTCCGTATGTTGATCACGTGTTGGATCGATTGATATTACGGCAGATGGTGACGAGTGTGGACATGCTCGGTTGTTAAAGAATGGATCTGTATGCATTGTCGTGGAAACAATTCCTATTAACACAGTGTAAGTAAATAAAAGGTTTAAAGTTTGTAGTGAAACAAATGAAGAGCATCGAGCAGAAACCAAAGTCTGGTTATTGAGTGTTTATTCTCATTTGCAAATGGAGAAGCGCTGTAACAGCCACCTCGGTGGCTATGCAAGAGCGCTCTGATTCCGATTGATTCATACTGCATGGAAGATCATTGGTGTTAAAGAGCACCTATCCATGCAAAGTATTTATGAACAGGCTTCTTTGCGACAAGCAAATAGAATTGTTAGCGACACGTCTCACGTTCTGCACGCGGAATATGAGCTGCTGCCCTCCGGTAGGAGGTTTAGAGTTCCTCGCTGCAGACTTAACCCTTTTAAAAACTCATTTATCCCAGTGTCTATTAAGCTTCTAAATGGCAGCAAGTAAAAGGCCAAACAGGCCAAACTGACGTTGTAGATATGGAACTGTTTTTTCTTTTCTTTTTTAACTTAAAATTAATTAATTTATTTTAAGTAATGTTTTACCAGTGTATTGCATGACACCGTGTTGGGTTTTGATACACCATCAGGACCATAGCATGGCCTGTGGTACAGTATTGCACAGTATTTGTTGTCTGTACATGCTGTCTCGGTTTATTTGGTTGTACTATGGCTGCAGCATGGGCTGAGTGCCCAAGACAAATTTCCCACATTGTGGGACAATAAAGTTAATCTTGATCTTGAAACAGGCAGTCACAATATACAAAACAACAAAAGGTCACTTTCAACCCCCCTCCCTGGCTTCCTTCAGAAACCCAGCTTACACAAACAAAAAGCAAAGAGTCATGTCACGCCTTTTGGCCTAGTTGAAATGAGAAGACATAACATCTTCGCAGTCTCAGCTGCTGGGGGATAACCAAACTGTTTTAGAGACCCTGTAGGATTCTGTTTACGGGGCCTAATCTAAACTTGTTCTAAACACACGTCAGTGAAGACCTCGCGAAAAGACACTTCAGTCTTCAGTTAATCAGAGTTTATAGTTTTAGCTGTTCATCTGTTAGAAACCATTTTCTAAGTTAACACTTACAGTAAACAGATTAATCCTAATAAAAGAATGTGCTTTAAAAGTATTTTTGCCATTACATTTCACCCTTTTGATTACAAAATAATCACATAAACAAAAATTACTTTAAAGATTAAAGCACTTGGCCATATAGCTATATATATATACATATATCACAAGTGGTCTTTGAGGAATACAAAATAAAAATCCTCTGTGTAAATCAGGAATAATAAAAAAAATACAGAATAGTCTGTAATCAGAGCTAAAGCTTAAACCCTCTGTGTGTCTGGACCTATCCATGTGGACAGGGACCAACCTGTCATGAACAGAGATGAAAACATTTTCCTGACTAGTGGAATGATAAAACAAGCAATAATCAAAAAGCCAAATAAGAATGTGATCACTGGAGCTATGAATCTCACCACCCACGCTTTCCAACCCCCGCCAAGTAGCCATTGTTGCCAATCCCAACCGGACGTGTCAGCCGAGACGTCGCGGGATTTGAGATCTGTCAGGAGTGAGTTGAGTTGATGGACAGTGTCAGTGATGTTACCTTCAATGTCTGGAATGTAGGTGCAGCAGTGTGTACCTATGATGTGGCACAGGCCCCCTTGGGCAGCTAATATCAAATCGAGCCCGATCTGATGCTGAAGCAGCATGCTACGCATTGCTCGCAGGACTGGATGAAATTCGTTGAACCCTGAAATTAGAGTCGCAGTCAGATTTTCGAGGCTCTCCTGAATGTGGTCGATATTGTGAGCATTATTGACCGCACCCCACCATGGAAAAATCCTTGCAACAAATTTCCTCCCCGGCCCCGTTACCTCTCGCTTCCCTCTAACCCCTCCGTGTGACATCGGCATGTATTGAGGATAATGGTGTGTTGTGTGTATAAGAGAAGTCATAACAGTAATGGACGGTGACAGATAGATCAGGCTACATCTTCCAGCCCATAAGGGAGTCAAAATCTGATACCAATGATCTCCACAGACCCAAACATAACTCACCAGTGACCCTGCACCAGAATCATCAGGCCAGCGCATCATGTGAGTTAGGGATGTGTCTAGAGCAGAAGCATTCAGATGACCTGCTGTAGTGTGTAGACATGGACCAATGTTATATTCACCTGTCGCACATGTACAGTTTAGAGTCAGTTGGCAGCCCGCATTTGATCCCAAATAACGAGAACCTTTTCGCTGAGCTCTCTCAATGCAAAGTGCATGTTTCAGATTTTTCATTAGACTAGGATGAAATCGGCCTAAGCTTTCTGAAAGTTTACCATCTTTTGCGGTAAGCATAGTAGCATTAGGAGCGCGCACAGTACGATTAGCAAACTCAGCACAAGGTGCTGGTTGAGGGTAGGCAGAGTAAAATTGCCCCCCCCCCCTCCTCTCTAACATCTTTAAGTGCTGTTATGGCTTCCCTTAAAGTCAAAGGCTGAGGTTTTACTGGAGTCGCTTGTTTTTGTGAGTGAGGAAAAAGTGAACAAACATAACATGAGTGATTGTAACCTGAGTCACGCGTGAATTTCTTAACTAGACCTAGCCAGGTATTAGTGGAAAAAGCATTGTCGATATTTGCTAAAGAAATCCATTGATTTGTCCTAATTTCTAACATCACAAACGCAACCACCACAAATGCAGTAATAAAGATTAAAAACACCACAAACTCTGAACCCCCGAATTGTCGTGGAGGGTACCGTTTCCGTCGTTTCTGGTCTGACTGCTCCATTTGTCGTTTTTCTCAACCACCAGTTGTTTTGTGGAAACAAAAAAAAATACACTCTCCTCTGAAGCTTCAGAAAAGTCAAACTCTATCAGTACACTGTGTGTTTTTTATTGCTGAACAGAGGTGCAGAGTGAATTGTTCCTATAGTGTTCAGTATCACTGTTATTTCCTGCAAAAAGTTGAATCAGCCTCTTCCTGTTCAGCTGCTTCATGTGTGTGTGTTTGTCTGAACACACTGCTCTGAGTCACAGAGGAATGTCAACTGTTACTCCGTGTAAAACAAAAGAATCAAAACAAATTGTGCTGTGGGTGTCAGAGCTGCAGCAGAATGAGTGTTTTTCCAGAAATGTGCTGTTAGTGGTACAATACCAGTGTTTATCAAAATATGGTTAAAAATGACTCCAACAGCCAATAAGGAGTTAAGAAGCGAGAACCCGTACGGTTACATCGATCGCTTCCTGTTTTATCGGATACTGATGTTTTTGAGGCTGGTAGTCAGAGCGCGGAGTGATAACGACAGGCTGACAATTTTTAATCAAACCGACGTCATATTTGTGCGTCGCCCAAAGATGATACGGCACCTGGGATAATAATGGCGAGATGTCTGTTTTGTCATGAAAATAGGTGTGTGTTGTAACCGCTGGTTCACTCAATATGTAAACACTGCGTGTACAAATGACACGTTGTGATAAGAGCTTCCTATAACACCCTGTCGAGGGACCCAGGATTTCCACAGGATGCGTAACTGCTGCGGAACGGCTCCGGAACGTCGGCGGAGTCGATCGGTTTCCATTAAAGTCAACGTGTGTATTTCCACCAGCTGCGTAACGTCTGCGTCCCGACTCCGGCACAGCCGCGGCGGTCGCAGCCCTGCGGATCAGATACGCAGAGCTTCTATTTTTGCCAGACGCCGGAGAGCTCCGCAGCAATTCAGCACACGGCAGATAGTGCGAGACAGGAAGTCGAGCACAGAAACAAAATAAAACATCCGGTTAACTTTCAAAATAAAATACACCGTACTCACGAAGGATCCTATTTCTCTTCACTGCACCTTGAAAACAGCACAGAGGTGTTTCTCCTTTACTCCTCTGAATAGAAACACTGTTGTTGGCTTTGTGGTTCTATCCATCCATCATCGTCCTCTTATCCGTGGTCGGGTCGCGGGGGGAGCAGCTCCAGCAGGGGACCCCAAACCTCCCTTTCCTGAGCCACATTAACCAGCTCTGACTGGGGGATCCCGAGGCGTTCCCAGGCCCGGTTGGAGATGTAATCCCTCCACCTAGTCCTGGGTCTTCCCCGAGGCCTCCTCCCAGCTGGACGTGCCTGGAACACCTCCCTAGGGAGGCGCCCAGGGGGCATCCTTACCAGATGCCCGAATAGTTTTGTGGTTCTATTCTACGTGAATTTGCGAGATCTCGTGGGTCCTCGTGACTACAGCTGTCAGCCATTCCGCAACAAATCCTGACCTGGTGTGCATTGACGGATGGCGGAGCATGGAGACGACACGCAGCGGAGCCGTTCCACAGGCGTTATGCAACTGGTATAAATCAGCAGTAAGCAATGCTGCACGTTGATGAGATTCTCTCTCGTGTCTCTTTCAAGTATAGTTCGATCTCTTAATACATCCACGGTATACTCGCCGTTTCATTGTCTGAAATATTCACTAATGTTCAACATCGTGTTTTCGTTGTTCCTGATCATTTACATATTTAAATAAATGATGGGTGTATTTAGACAACCAAGGAGATGTAATCATTATGTTGTGCTACTAGCTAGATACTAGCTAGCGCCAGATTTAAGGTTAGCCTGCAGTTTCATAAACAGAGCTTCTCTTACAGGGGTGATAGAAAGCAAAACCAATTTTACCTTGTCATAGTTGAATAACAACAGTTTGGTGGGTAAATAGAACCTCAACATCCCATAGACACCTATTTCCTCTGCTAATCTCACTATTTGAAACTGCTGCTGAAAACGGGCGAATCCCAACGAACCACCGAGTTGACGTCAACTGTTAACTCCTCCTTATTTGGCTCATTGTCTGTCTTTGTCACGCCCCAAAATTTACATACACCACTGACCTGAGATCAGCTAGTCTTCTTAATCTAGGTCGCGCAGATCTCTGCTATTCCATTAATAAATTCACTTCTGAGACTTATTTATGCGAGAAATCAACTATGTGTAGAAAAGGGTTCGTCCAATTTGACCCCGGCTCTAAAAGACCAGAGTCTTTCTGACCCCTTCGGTCAGCTTCTCCTGCTTTACCCTTTTGTGTTCGTTAATGGCAGACCAGGAAATGAATAGTCAGGATTCGTTCAGGTAAATTAAAATATCTCTTTAGTAAAGTGATAAAATGATATTGCAAGCAGACAATCATATGCATATGGTTCAGTAGCTCCTTCAAGACTTCTCTCACCCTCGTCACCAACAAGTCTCTCCAGGTCTGACCCCGGACCTCGCCTTTCCCTATCGTTTTATTCGTCTTCAGGTTCCTCCTACCGTCATCGCGTCTGGGCCGCCAATCGTTTAGATATCACTCAGACGTTCTGTCTCCGAGAGGACAGTGAAGCTGCGCGCTAGCCTTGGGATTGTTTTCATTCTCTTCTCTCCTCTGGTCTCTGAACATCAGGGTCCTTCTGTTCCTAATGTTTATCAGGAGCACTTTTGCTCCAGTAACTCTGAACACGTGTTATCTTACACCAGCCAGAGAGAAAGAGACAGTGAGGTGATCCCAGCTACAGGAAATTATTATTCTTAATACCACATAATTCTTACACTGTTCAGCCAGGCTTCTGTGACGATCATCCCGACAACAATCCACTGAGCCCGGTGGTCTGGCTATGTCTTCCAGAGGCCTTCATGACGAAAACTTGAAGTTTATTCCCCCTCAAAAATAGGTAATTGAGCACTGTAGTGGTTATGATCATATCAGACATCAGACTACATGGAAACGGGCGAAATTCTGAGATGATGGCGGCAAACTCAAGCGAGCAAGAGCCCCCTCACCCATGTTGGGCACTTTCTACAGGGGCACCACTGAGAGCACTGGATGCCATGCCTTTAGAAAGCCATGCAGATACCTTAACTGAGCCATTAACAAAGTTAATAAATGCTGTTTCCTGCTGCTCTGGGCTAACATCATCTGGCCAAAAGAACTACAGTTGAAAATTAGCCAGCTGGCTAACACTGGCACATTTACAGAAATGGTAATTCATGTGTGTTGTCCACTATAAATAAAGAATAAAAAAAATAAAAAAACACTACACCTGGCATTCTATTGGTTGGGGAATTTTGATAGAGTTGTAACACAAAAACTCGCAGAGCGCAGGAGAGATTAGAGAGCAGAAGATTTGCATACGTGAGTGTGAGGAGAAGGGCCGAAGCTGAGAGCAGGAAATCTGTCCAAGTAACAACATATCTGAGTCCAAGCTGACATTTTGAGCAGAAACATCCAAACACGAGCAGTAACTACTTGAGTGTTAGAGAAACATTTTGAGGGAAATTATTACAAAATCTGAACGTAAAATCAGTGAGAAATGCTCACAAATTGAAAGAATGCTCTCTTGAATAAAGATAGGAATAAAACTCCACACACACACACACACACACACACACACACACACACACACACACACACACACACACACACACACACACACACACACACACACACACACACACACACACACACACAGTTAATATTTGACAAGCTGAGTATATGAGAATGGCTTGTTTGAACAGTTAAACACATTTGTAAGAACAGTAATGACTCTAGGACTGGTGGTTATTCATCCCCAAGGGGAAATTCAGGATATGTGTCATAAAGTCGTTATCTCCAACACTGTTTTACTTTATTCTCCTTTCACTTTCTGTCACAGCTGCACGTTTACTTTTGCTCACTGCAGGATGATTAAATATAAGGTGAGAAAAAACGATAATCAGATATCTGAAATGTACAAATGTAGGTATAAAATATACATCTTAAAATACATCAGTGCACATATTACCATTAATTCTTCAACAATAGGTGAAGCCTTTCCATACCTCACCTGAAGAAAACTCTTGAGGCCGAACTAGTTCAGTTCATAGTTGAAAATTATGAACTAAGTTCACAGTTCCAAAAATGTTTTTCCATATGTTGCTGCGAGCTCTTATTTCTCTAAATTATAATTATAGCTTAGCTCTGATCCTCCAGGAATTATGTCCTTATGTTTTCTGAATTTATATAAATATAAGTTATTATTATTATTATTAAATACAGTAGGACTTAAGTATAACTTAGGACTGTTTCTCGCTCTTGCCACTTGTGTGTGTGTGTGTGTGTGTGTGTGTGTGTGTGTGTGTGTGTGTGTGTGTGTGTGTGTGTGTGTGTGTGTGTGTGTGTGTGTGTGTTTGTGTGTGTGTGTGTGTGTGTGTGTGTGTTTATTACTACCTTACCTTCTCGTTTGGCTCTCAACGAAGGCGGTCGTATTTTCTCTCCTCTCCTCTCCCACACCTCCCCTGCTTGCTCCTCTTGTCTCGTCTAACTCTTTGAGAGACTCTCTCAGCACTGCTCTCCAAACCCTAAAACCATGGATTTGATCAACTGGTCTCTCAACGCAATTGACACCATCTTCTCGACGAGGAGCTTGGGTTCGGGGGAACCTGCTTGCCCTGCAGGAACGTTTGCTGCTGGCTACACGATGGACGCGTGGGAGAAGTGACGGGTCGTGTGTCTGGCGGCTCATTCCGGGGAGGACGTTGAGGATATCTACCTATTCTGAACCATGATAACAGGCCCTTGCTGACCGGATTAGGCATTGGCCTGGTTTATCGACAAATTTGACAAGACTATGACAGCTGTTCAAAGCCCCAAAAAGCTGCCTGGAATGATTGAAGCGGTGGGCAGAGCGGTCAGCGTTTGAAGCTGGGACTATTAACCGCACTATGGATAACAACATGGAGATGAACTGCAATTTGGATATTATCTTGGACAGATCACCGCTTTTACAAAGACAGATTGACCAGAAATTGACTAACAGAGTGGCTGTGTAAAGGAATGCAGCTACTCGTGCCGAGACAAAATAACTCCAATCTTATCAACTTTCGGCCCCCTTATCCAGCACTGGCCTCGGCCAAGGCCGCTGCTGGAACAACAACTCCCCCTCGAAGAGCATTGCAGAGAGACACTCTTGCGTTCCTCCCCAACTTCCCTCAGACACCTGCTGATTGTTGACTCTGCTTGGGACCTATTCAAGGTTGTCTCCATGGCAACCTGCTGTGTTAACGCTATGACATCCTGCGGACTGACGCCCCAATGGGTGCCAGGCTAAGCGACTCTCGCCAGGCCCCCCTCCCCCCTAATACCCCCGTCCCACGCCTTCGCCGCTTTTTTACCCCCCAGTCTGACAAGCTGGTCTGTGACCAGCGCCATTCGGTCGGACGGAGAGGACGCTGGCGCTGTTTATTCGCCGCTTCTCTGCCTGCTCTGATGGCTGCTTGCCCAGAGTGATAGAGAAAGACACTATCTCTATGGCTCTGTGCTTGCCTATGTCTGGGTTACCTCCACCCCACATTCCCCCCATTTCCCCCCATTTCCCTCCCCTGTTGCAAGTCATGTGTTGAATCGTGTTGTATGTGCTTATTGCCGAGGTTTTTTTTCCTGTTCCCACACTGTACTCTGTACTGGACTGAGCATAGTTTGGGAGTCGCTTTTTTTTTCTCCTCCCCTTTCCTCATGTTATGCTGTATTTTCCTTACTTGTAATTCTTCCCTGTAAAGCGACTTTGAGTCTATGAAAAGCGCTATATAAATTCAATTTATTATTATTATTATTAAGCTAATGGAGGCTGTAGGATATATATCTAATAAACAGGACCACGCAGTCTGAAGCACTTTGATCATTTTTATTGACACAACACCGGCAGCAGAGAAACACGTACATCATCTTTTCTCTTAATAATTCACCACAACAAAGATAAGAGATCAACGGGTGCTAACGTCTCCGTGCTGAGATCAATAAATATTCAGAACATAAAATACTTGATCAGCAGAATCAGCAGTGTGATCAGAGATCAGGAAACAGACAGTGAGAGGAAGAGTTACCAGGCTGCAACACAATAAATACAAAGTCACTTTAACGCTCTCTGTTAGCCCATATAATACAAAAAGATATGGTACATATATACACACACAGTCACTGTTCTCAGGTCATCATCAACTTTATTTAAAGGAGCTGAAGCTCAGCTGAACCTGCCAGCAGGATCTCTGCATCCACGCTAACGCTACATGCTAAACATATTTAAAGGGCCACACCTGTGTTTTCACTTTAAATCTTTTCTACTACAAATCAAACATGCCAAATGTGAACAATAACCAGATCCAAACATAATCTAAGATTATTTCTTACAGTTTTCAGATGATCCAGAATGAAAATCTGCAGAATTTACTGTTTGTTTTTTCTGCTTGAGATGGAAATGTGTTAACATTCTCAGTTTCTTTTGTTTTATTTAAAATCTGCAGAGATTTGTGCATTATTCTGCGCCCACAGATTCCACGTGGCCCTGCAGATCACCGATTTAAAGGCACATCCCAGTGGTCGCATGGCTCGGCTCAGACGTCCACCTGCCAGCATCTGGTTGTAAACGTTTCCCTGTTTCCAGTCTTCATGCTAAACCAAGCTAACTGCTGTAGTTTCATGTGTACGTGACAAGAGAATGGCGTCAATCTGACACGGAAAGCGCAGTTCAGACCAAAGGTTCGCAACGAGACTCAACCGGCGCTTTCTTCTTTTCCTAAACTCAACCGTCGCTTTCTTCTCGTGATAACACGGCAAGTGGCGCGTATGTTTACGCCCGCTGTATACAGCGTAGACATACACGTGGGCGTGTATGTCTACGTGAAGTAATGACGCCATGTCTCCTTGTTAGTCTCCGGTCAGCAGCGCTCTGAAAGCTGCTAGTTTCCACCAATGAGACGAGACGGCAGGAAACCACTCTCTGTTCTTCTGGTCTAACTTCAGACTTTTTTTGTAGCTGGATATCATTTGTAGCGTCTTGAAATATGAATGAGGAGCGAGATAGTGAGAGACTTGCTACAGCTGCATTTCTAGTAGAGATGAAACGGAGAAAACAGCGTTTTAATTCTCTGATTCTCTGCTTTGTTCTAACGCTGCTCCCTCTCTTCAATCACTCTCACGGCAGTTTGTGAAAAGGTCACGTAATTTAATCTTTTTGATTCGTGTACAAAAGTTTTCTAAAGTAACGTATTTAAATGGGAAGCATCTTTTCGTGATCACAGGACGATTCTCAATGAGAAGATGACGTAGCATTAAGAGCGACTACATTAGTGATTAGTATGACAGGGTGAAAATCAGCATAGGGAGGTTAGTCGGGGGGGTGGATGGATCAAACAACACATGACCTTCACCCAGGAGACCGGGGATCAGGTCCCATGTCTCACATTTCCTAAACCCAACCGTCACACTGTATACAGCTTATTATGATAAATGTGTTCGTGTACACGAATCAAATAGATTAAATTACGTGGCCATTTCATGAACTGCCGTGAGACTGGCTCGCTCCACCACATACCGCGCTGTAAAGTTGCTGTAAAGTTGCTGTAAAGTTGCTGTAAAGTTGCTGTAAAGTTGCTGTAAAGTTGTTGTAAAGTTGCTGTAAAGTTTAAATAACTGGTGATGAACAAGTTTAAACATCAAACACAGGTATGGTCTTTAAAAAGGTCACTTCTCTTTGTCTTCTCTTTGTATTTACAGTTCATGGAGGGTCAAAGGAACAGCTTCACTTAAAGGTACAGTAACAGTTCTTAAAGAACGGCGTGGAACCATTTCAACAGGAAGTGGAGAAAACAAAAGACCGTTTAAGGACCCGACAGCTTCAGATGTCGTTTCTTACAATGTGAAAGAAAAACACGTTTTAAATTCCACTTAGAGGAGTATGGAGGTAAATAATAACAGAACTAACAAACTATTACTATCTAATAAACAGCTGATTGATACTGAAGTTTAATCATCACTAAATACTCTTAAATTCCACTGAAGTTTAAATATAAAGTATTTTACTTTGAAAGCAATCTGTCTCAAGTTCACAGCATGAATCACGACGTTTCGGTCCAGTTTGGTTTAGGCACCAAAACTACTTCGTTAAGTTTGGACAAAGTTGGTAGTTTGGGTTCAAATCTGAGTTTAGTTTATTTTATGAAAGTGCAAATTAATAAAACACATGATGTCACATGGGTTAAAAAAAGCCAGAATTAGCCAAAAGCCAGTCCCTCCAGAAAAACGCAGATCTTTTTTGTGATTGTTGTGGCAAAAATCCTTGATTATGCGGCACGTTTTCTTAAACAATGTGATGGAATATGCGAGATATTTATGCAATTTTATGCGATGAAATTGCGGGAACTGGCAAAAACTGCAGTTTGATGAAAAAGAGAAAACAAAGTGATTCCCCCCCCAACACCTCACTAGGCGAAATCACATCACTTCATAACGTTCCCATGGCAACAAGGGAAAATGGCTGCTCTTGTGTGAAGTAAACAACATTTTTCAACTTCCTGCTGAGATATATGTGACTTTTTTGCAACAAAGATGCGGGGATTATGAAATCATGCAAGACCCGCATACTTTGTGCGGAAATCGGAAATGTATGCGGCAAAAGTGCGGCGTATTTGAAAAAAATGCGGCCCCCAATATGCAGACTTTGGCTGATTATGCGTTGAATTATGCGATCGCATAATCACGTTTTTCTGGAGGGAGTGAAAAGGCTTTTATTTTTCATCTGTAGTCTCCTGTTGGGTTACTTGTCCTCCGTGCGTACGTTCCTGACCTAATGAACATGTAACACGGACGTGTTTCTCAGGTAAAGTGAGGTTACCTTTAACGCTCCGTCTCCAGATCTACATTTTGGTTTTTAAGTGAGTTTTGAGCCCAAAGTGATCTCTGTGAACCAAGTGTTTTTATCTCCAGTAGAGCTTTTTTAATGTGATCATTGTGCAAAATGTGCATGAAAATATGTGAAAGGAAACACGGCTAACGACTGACTCCAGAAACATCGTCCGTCGCTCCCAGAGGAGAAATCACAGCTTTCAAAGTAAAATACTCAAACTTTAAATTATTCTTATTTTCACAACATTACATATTCAGTAGTGATTACATCCAGTTGATTTTAAGATTCAGATTATTATAAATAAAGATGTGATTAGCGTCCATGCTGGAGCTGTTTCTGACGTGATCATGTTCAGGTTAAATGAGTCGAGACATTCAGATCAAGTTAAGATTAAACCAGCAGCCAATCAGACGCAGACATCCATCCGCCATGAACCGGCTTCATCAATAGACAGATAAATAAATCTACAACGTATAAATAAACTACTTCATGGACCTTCATTGCAGCTTCTGTTAAAGTGACGTGTCGACGTGCAGCGGCTGCAGACTCACGCCGTCATGACGTCATGACATCATGACGTGCAGCGGCTGCAGACTCATGACGTCATGACGTCATGACATCATGACGTGCAGCGGCTGCAGACTCATGCAGCGTGTGTCTGCATTCATGTCGGAGAGGTTATGTAACTTTTATAGCATTAATATTCCTTCAAAAGTGCGTTGATTCGCCTGCAGCCGAGCTGGACGTGAAACCTGATGCAAAGATGTTTCCAGAAGACTTCCCGGGTAAGTGTGACCTGTTTTTAGTTACCATGCATCCTGGGAGATGATGAAGCAGCCAATGAGCTGTGAGATGGAGGTCCTGGTCGGTTTAATTTACGGCTCCTCTTCAGATTTATTCTCGCCGTCAGACGTCGTCGAATATTCGGCTGCGAGACGACGACATGGACAGATATCGTCCCCCTGCATGTCTGAAAAAAGAGCAGGACACTAAATCAGGTTTCTGCAGCTTCCAGCAGGTTAAATGTTAGACTTTAACTCTTGTTGTCCTTGGAAAATTTGACCCGTTTCAAATATGGGTTTCTTTCATCCAAATTGCCCAAAATTAACATGGATGCACAATGAATGGAACCCATAAAACATTCTTTGCATGTAAAGTTGATGATGGCTTTTATTAAATTATTTGTAAATTTTTGTGAAAGCACCAATTGTCAACTATACAATATCGCCTTAATATCGATATTGAGGTATTTGATCAACAATATCGTGATATTAGATTTTTTCCATATGGCCCAGCTCTAGTAACTATGTACATAACGTAGTTACGATTCGTAAATAAACCTAAAATAACTCTGTTTTCAACCTGGACACCAACAACGGTCTCCTAGGTTTTTGTTAGTCCCCCCCTCACAAAACCACAATCTCTTTCTACACTTTGTTCCTAAATCTAACCAAAGGTTTCACACTGTTTTTTAAGACCTAAATTCAGATGATCAGATTTGTGTTTTTCAAAGGACACGTGGAAACTCTGAATTGAACTGTTCAGATAGTTATTATCATAGAAAGGATCAACAGTGGAGTAGATATGTTATCAGGGTCATTAAGGTAAAGTTACTTTATTGTCACATACACATACATGTAGCCAAATTCATTCTCTGTATTTAACCCCTCCCTCAAGGGAGCAGTGGGCAGCCAATCACAGCACCCGGGGACCAACTCCAGATCTGAGCCAGTGCCTTGCTCAAGGGCACTGACTGGAGAACCTAGTACATGGTTTTTGATGGTGGGGGGCGGGGGGACACGGAGCACCCGGAGGAAACCCACGCAGACACGGGGAGAACATGCAAACTCCACACAGAAAGGCCTGGTGCCGACCACTGGGCCACCGCGCCGACCACTGGGCCACCGTGCCGACCGCTGGGCCACCGTGCTGACCACTGGGCCACCGCGCTGACCATTGGGCCACCGCGCTGACCATTGGGCCGCCGTGCCAACCGCTGGGCCACCGTGCTGACCACTGGGCCACCGCGCTGACCACTGGGCCACCGTGCTGACCGCTGGGCCACCGCGCTGACCACTGGGCCACCGTGCTGACCAGTGGGCCACCGCGCTGACCACTGGGCCACCGCGCTGACCACTGGGCCGCCGTGCCGACCACTGGGCCACCGCGCTGACCGCTGGGCCACCGTGCTGACCACTGGGCCACCGCGCTGACCACTGGGCCACCGCGCTGACCGCTGGGCCGCCGTGCCGACCGCTGGGCCACCGCGCTGACCGCTGGGCCACCGCGCTGACCGCTGGGCCACCGCGCTGACCGCTGGGCCACCGCGCTGACCACTGGGCCACCGTGCTGACCACTGGGCCACCGTGCCGACCACTGGGCCACTGCGCCGACCACTGGGCCACCGTGCTAACCAGTGGGCCACCGTGCTGACCAGTGGGCCACCACGCTGAACACTGGGCCACCGTGCTGACCACTGGGCCACCGTGCTGACCGCTGGGCCACCGGGCCGACCGCTGGGCCACCGGGCCGACCGCTGGGCCACCGTGCTGACCGCTGGGCCACCGCGCTGACCACTGGGCCACCGCGCTGACCACTGGGCCTCCGTGCTGACCACTGGGCCTCCGTGCTGACCACTGGGCCACCGTGCTGACCGCTGGGCCACCGCGCTGACCACTGGGCCACCGTGCTGACCACTGGGCCTCCGTGCTGACCACTGGGCCACCGTGCTGACCACTGGGCCTCCGTGCTGACCACTGGGCTACCGTGCTGACCACTGGGCCTCCGTGCTGCGTTACTGAAGAAAGGATGAACAGTGGAGTAAACATGTTATCAGGGAGGTGCGTTTACCTGCCGGCCTCGGCCTCCAGAGGGTCGTCTGTCAGAGTCTCAGCGTTGAAGTCTAAAGGTTCGGCGTCCTGCAGCAGCTCCATGCAGTCTCTCTCCGACCGACTCCCAGAGCGAGAATATTTAGCCTCTGTTCAACAGACAGCAGCTGTCAGCACCGATCAATAACTAATTATTAACAACAACAACAACATTCTCTTCAAAGCCCAAAACTCTAATTTTTAGGGCTGCGACTACCGATTGTTTTCATCGTGGATTATTCTCACGATGAATGGATGACTTGTTCTGTCTCTAAACGTACATCAGTGTTTCAAACGCTTCATTTCCTGCATTCTGGTGAAGGTTTCTGCAATAATTAGTGCTTTTTTTGCATCAAGTTATGGTGCAAATGTTTATAATTATGAGATATTTGGGGGGGTTGCAGTGGCCAGTTTTAGTTATTGGGGGGGTTGTAACCCCATTCCCCCTGTAAATTACACCAATGCCCAAAGGGTTAGTTTACTGTCACAGAGGAAAGAAAAGAGGGAAGACAGGAAGTATGTAGGGAAGGAAAGAAATGCAGAGAAGGAAGGAAGGATGAAAGGAAGGAGGATTCAGTTCCCTGTCCCAGAAGAGAGAAGAAACTAGAAATTATTCACATTTAACAAGCTGACATCAACAAGTTTACCTGATTTATATAAAAAAAAGAACTCAAACTGATTAATCAGTTATCAGAATAGTTGGAGATTAATCAATAGTTGACCACTAATCCATTCATCTCTGCAGCTTTAGTCATTTATACCACAGGAGTTGTTCTATCGCTGCCTTGTTTTGTTGTTTTTGTCTTATTGTGTGACGTCAGTATTTATAAATGGTTATGAAATAACAGAACTAACAAAGTAACTCAGCGGTGGAGCAGCAACTCTGTCTGTCTACGAGGTAAAATGACTGTTTTTGTAAAAAGGTGTCCGGTGGGTGTGAAGAGAGCAGAGATAATGGCTTCAGTTCCCCAACGTAACGTTCCCGTTAAGCAGCGTTAACCATCTCGACCGTCCCGTTAAACCAGCGTAGTTCAGCTGCGTTTAGTTAGACGTACGTCTGCTGTTGCCGGCCGCCACTGTGTCGGAGTAACTGGTCTCCTTCATTTCATGGCTGCTCCTGTTCCTCGCCGTGTAGTCTTCTCTCTGGTTTCCATAGCGCTCCTTCCACTCCTGCAACACACACACACACACACACACACACACACACACACACACACACACACACACACACACACACACACTAATGGAAAAACGCCACAAGTGTATCTGTGGAGGAGGTCTGAGCTGGATCGGAGGCTTTACTCACTCTGCGTCTGTTCTCGCCGTCTTCAATCCGTTGGCGCTTCCTCTTCTCTGTGAAAACAAACATGTTGAGAGTCTCAGAGGCTGCAGGCTGCTGTTCTGGATGACTCAGACTGTTAGCACAGTGTTACCTGTGATGCATGGCAGGGATTCCCAACCAGGGAACTTGTACCCCTGGGGTACTTCTGCTGTTGCCAGGGGTTACGTGGAAAAATTGTGGAGTAGCTCAATTCATTTGAATTTTTTTTACCGGTTTATAAAAACTTTCTATATCAGAATTATGACGAAAGAACGTTGAAAAAAGAGACAAATGTTGGAAAAAGCTACAAAAACGCAACGCTTTTTGGAAAAGTGAGAGAGAAAACATCTGAAAAAGCTAAAAAAAAAATTTGCAAAATTGACAAAAAAATACATACACACAGTGACAAAAAATTGGATTTAATAAAATGACAAAAACGTCGAGAAAAGTGTAGAAAAAGAACAAAATGTTGAAATTTTGAGCCAGAAAAACACAAAGTTGCAGGTCGACGGGACGACAACACGAGAGTTAAAGGAATATATCAGCTGTAACACCTGAACATGTTGCAGATGTGTAAGAGGGTAAAAACTAGTTACCAAGTGAACACAGAAGTGTAAATAGATAGTTAGCTAAAAGTAATGTTATGTATGTTAGAAGTACTGACTACACAGTGGAAATAGTTAACTATAAGTAATGTTATGTATGTTAGAAGTACTGACTACACAGTTGAAATAGTTAACTATAAGTAATGTTATGTATGTTATACGTACTTACTACACAGTGGAAATAGTTAACTAAAAGTAATGTTATGTATGTTAGAAGTACTGACTACACAGTTGAAATAGTTAACTAAAAGTAATGTTATGTATGTTAGAAGTAATGACTAAACAGTGGAACTAGTTAACTATAAGTAATGTTATGTATGTTAGAAGTAATGACTAAACAGTTGAAATAGTTAACTAAAAGTAATGTTATGTATGTTAGAAGTACTGACTAAACAGTTGAAATAGTTAACTAAAAGTAATGTTATGTATGTTAGAAGTACTGACTACACAGTGGAAATAGTTAACTAAAAGTAATGTTATGTATGTTAGAAGTACTGACTAAACAGCTGAAATAGTTAACTATAAGTAATGTTATGTATGTTAGAAGTACTGACTACACAGTGGAAATAGTTAACTAAAAGTAATGTTAATTATAGTTAACTATTATATATAAGTAATTGATAAACGGTTGAAACATTCCACTTCACTCCCCAGCAGTAGGAGTTCGACTGCTGACCAAATCAACCTAAATACTGACAGATCAACAGTAACAACATCCTCTTGTATATAATGAACGTGTAGCGTGACTTGAACGGCCGTCTTTTGACTGAAAGTTCTGCCAAACTACACGTGTTCTGCTCACCAGTTCCATGTCCACTTTCTCACAGCCGACTGCATTGAACGCTCCACCTACGTAAACACCTTCCCATAATCAACGGCGCCGTCATTACGGCGACCAGCGTAGCGTGCGTAGTGCAAGCGTTCGGCTCGGTTAGGTGGGGAAGAATTCTAAGATTCAGCAGAAACCAGAACCGTCAAAAAGCCCAATATTCAGCCGGATCAGAAGCCTAATCCTGGATTGGGTGCGTCCCTGATTCTGAATGTGTTTAAACGTGAAGTTTGTGCGTCCAGAGACTGCGTGCGGCCCTGCTGGTTACCTCGGCGAATCAGCTCCTTGCCCTCGTCGATCAGGTCGGACGTCATCTCACTGTCGCCCACAAACTGCTGGAAGCCCAGAAGGTTGAGACAG
>CM042442.1:32968943-33011443 GCA_023631565.1 Gymnocephalus cernua | reverse complement strand
TGATTATTTACATGGAGTCTGGCTCTATACACGCTAAAAGTCCTGATTATTTACATGGAGTCTGGCTCTATACACGCTAAAAGTCCTGATTATTTACATGGAGTCTGGTGTAGTTTGGTGATGGTGATTTCGGGGCTGTTTGATGTTAAACTAAAAGGATCTTACTCTTTAACTAAAAGGTCTATCTCTGTAGGGATCCATCCCATAATGTTGTCAGACTCTTAGAATAATAATCTGAGTCTGTCAGCAGCAACAACAGAACTTTTAGTGGACTAACTGATGCTGAACAAGCCTATTACAGAGTTTAAACGCAATACTGGACCAGTTTCAAAGCTAGTCACTTATGGCGTTTTTCCATTACACGGTACCAGCTCGACTCGCCTCGACTCGCTTTTCCATTCTGATAAAAAGTACCTGGTACCTGCTAACAGGTACTTTATTTAGTACCACTTCCGTCGAGGTTCCCAGCGAGCTGAGGTGATACCAAAAGATGACGTGAAAACCTGCAGACTACCGATTGGTCGGAGAGAATCGCCACTAATCACTGCGTCATCATCGCTATAGCGACAGACGGGGGCATCCTGAACCAACACACCTTCACGTTCTGGGTGTCGCGTGAGGTCACGGGAGTTTACTGCGGCGCCGCTATACGACGAGCCACGCTGAGGCGGTACTAAAATCTGCGATGGAAAACGGGCGAGGCGAGTCGAGCAGGTACCACGTAATGGAAAAACGCCAAAAATGTGTCTTCTGGCAGCACATGCCGAGAATCAAAAACAACACGTCTTCCACGTTCTGCGTGTCGCGTTAGATCACTGCAGTTTCCTGCGACGTCACTATGACGACCAGCCACGCTCGCCTCACGCATGAGGCGATACTAAATCTGCAATGGAAACAGGAGGACGGGGCACCGCGGCCAAGTCGAGTAGAGCAGAGCAGGTACTAGCAGTGGGTAAAACAGTAAAAGTAAAGGTAATACTTTATTGTCACATACATGTAGCGAATAGCGCCACTAGACACACATGCATGAGAAAATAGGGTCCAGGTTGAAGAAAACAAAATGTAATTGCACTTAAATGCAATACTTCACAGGTAAAATATGAATAAGTGTTCTCAGAAACAGCTCACTCACCAGGACAGGTGCCACTCGGGATGAACAGCCACGTAAATGAGCAGCGAGCCGAAGATGAGCAGGTAGGTCCCGTAGTAAATGGCGTTTTCTATCAGAGCCGTTTTGATTTTCCCCGTGATGGAGAAGCCTCCGGAGCGGGCGTAGGACTGCATGAAGGGCAGCAGCAGCCTGAAAAACACAAAGCACACCCGTACGCTAAGGATTATATACGGTGGGGAGCATATGGTAATAAACATTTCTGTACACGGTTCAACCATAAGAAACTATAAAGGTTTCCCGATGGCGAAGGAAAAGTAAAACGCTCCACAGGTTTCATCCTGGAGCGCTTTAGTGCAATCAAAGGTCATATACAGTACATACAATATGTCAATGTTTTAAATATTAAAACACACATGCAACATCACACGGATGCAAATTGTTCTGCTGTATGTTGCCAGGGTTACAAATATTTAAATGTTATGATAAATACCAATCAGATACCTACTCAATGCAGACTTCTTTTCTTATTGTTAAACTGCTGTATGGTACATATTTGTCTAGGTGTCTTTTACATTTGTTTATCAAGTAAATATGGGGTCCAATCAGGTTTTTACGATCATCTTTGTGTCATAAATGTTGTTATAATTCAATAACAGAATGATTTGATTTGAATGTGCTGCTGGCCAATGAAGACTTGAGTTGGTGCTAGATGTGTAACTGGCAGCTGTCTTGTTAGAAAAAGATGATGATGATGATGATGATGATGATGGACCAATAGAAGGAGTTTTTCTTGGGTGATGTCGATGAAACAACTAAATATAACAATTTACTTGAGTAAAAACTATTCGTATACGGGCGAGAAAAAAATGTACTTCAGGTAAGTAGACCTTAAAGACGACACCTGCTGTACATTATTTACAAATGAAAAGCTCACAGCAAGGCTGCCGACGTTGCCACTGAGGCAATTAGTTTCATTATGAATGGTCTAAACTTTGGGTTTAGGGTTCCCTATGAAGGCTAAAATTCATTCTGTAGACGTGTTGTAGATGTTAAAGCGCCCTATAGTTCCTCACCTGAATACATGCCTCATTGTGTGTGAATAGAGTTGAATGAATATAGAGTATTTGTTGCAGCAGTGTCAGCTTTAGGGCCGCCACCTCGGTCGTTTTGGTCTTAGTCGACAAGTCGATAAGTCATTTGTTATGCTTATTCATGGTTAATTACTCATTTCCGAGCAACTTATGAGAACATTTCTGGTGAACACGAGATGTAAAGTGGAGCTTTTGCAGGATTAATTTCAGAGAAACTCAGTTTTACAGATGGTTAATTAACTACATTTATGTTGAGCTTTTCTAGTCTTAACCAGCTCTCAAAGAGCTCAGCTCTGTCGATTACATCAACTAATCGGTTAGTCGACTAAATCACATATGTGTTAGTAAGTGTAAGAATTTCTTCAGTCGAGGACAGACCCGCCCCCGCTGCTAAAAGATAATCCTACAGGAAACACTGCATTCGCCCGTTTTAGCCAGACGGATAATTTACAGCTGTAGTCCTTTGGCGAGACGTTTTCAACCGAGAGCAACAGGAAACAGAAAGACTTTGGTAAAGGTTAGAATAGACAGACGGAGGACGACAAGACGACAGCAACAGCAACAAGCTAAGCTACATACATGTTCACTGACTGGAGGTCTTGACAGGACTACATCCTGTCTTCCACAGACTAAGCTAGTGGATCAAGGAGAGATGACCACCATTTGAGACTAAAATGAAATCACGCTGAAACCATGCAGGAACTCATAGGGCTCCTTTAATAGTGGAACCGGTTAATGGCTGCATCCCTACTGATGGGTTATATCAAATTAATGGAAAGTTATGATGAAAACAAGGCAGTCAGACGCACCTGCAGTCGGCGTGTACACGTATCTGCTGAACCAGCCGGCCGGCTCAGAGGACGGGAAGCTGTGGACGAACTGGTGCGTTGAGCTGGTCTCATTCTTGGCGACGTCCTCCAGGTGGATGGCCTGCTGCAGAAGGATCTGCCACTGGACACGAGTCCTGTTGTGCCTCTGAACCGCGTAGATCACCTAACACACACACACACACACACACACACACACACACACACACACACACACACACACACACACACACACACTAGTGGCATCATAGTGCTTACTTCCTGATTGAAGTGGTAACAATGAACCATTGAGGTGATTGGCCAGGTGGATCATATATTGGCCAATCAGATCATGTCGTGTCATTTTGAATGGCAGTTTTGAAATAAATGCACTATATGTCAGATTATTGTGTCTGATGCAGAGAACCGTCTTCAGTGCATTTATAAAGTGATATTTTGAATTGCAGATGAGTGTAAAGCAGAACATGTGTTTAGACTTTTGGAGACTTGAGAAGAGGTTTTTCTCTGTGTATCAGTAATTAATAATTCTGCTATATAAGATATAAAGGAATGAGGCATGAATGGAGATGAAAGGGTAAACTAAGGATATACTGAGATACCTGCATCTACCCTCCACTACACAGCTGGATATACCTCATATTACTTAGTTTGTGTACTTTGTATCACTGATGTTTCTCGTCTCTTATCACATTTGTGTTTCTTTGTAAATGTGAAGTTTTTGATAATATGCTTCATTTGAAGCTGATGCAATTGCAATTTCATTACGTTTACATAACAATCTGTTATTGAATCTTAAACATATTTTTTTTTAACTTATAGTTTTAATTGTGTGTTTTGCTGCAGGCATCCAGTCAGAATACATCAGCACCAGCTGCTGCTGCTGCTGCTGCTGCTGGTGGTGACTCAACACTGACCTGCACAGAAGTTGAAGCCATTTAATTTGGTTTGGTGGCGCTCCTCAGCTGGCGACTCGCAGCTCGCTCCAAACAATTGGCTGTGTTTATTGTTTGTGCTCGTCTGTTACCGAACTAAGTAACAGTACTTTCTTAATATGTGGGTGCTAAAGTCTGGGCTAAGAGTGGTGGATATACCTTGTTTTATTGAACTTTTTATTGGACTTTTAATCGGATCTGGTCTGCTTGTGCATTCACGTACCGAGAGTGCCTGAGTCGCTTACATATGCTCGTATCGCACTCCTGAAACTCAACAAAGTGGGACTTGAAGAACGAGCTACACCCTGCTGGCTAGTATCCCAGGGGAACTGATACGATCTGCAAGCCCCCCCCCCATTTTAACTTTCATCTGTATATTTGTGGCTGATAAGACCACTCTTGTAGGGCAGCCCCCCCCCCCCCCCCCTCATAGTGACTAAGTATCTATTTATGTTCTTACTGATGTCTATATGTTTTTTTAGCTCTTTGAATTTTGGTTGTTATGTTGTAATTGTTGTATTGCAAGACAAATTTCCGTGTACACGGACAATAAATCTTATCTTATGATGCTGCTACGGAGTGGGACTCCAGATACTATTCCCAGCAAGGTAAACATCTAATGAAGTCAGAAAGTGTGTTAGTTTTTTCCAAATGCTAAAACACAGTTTTGCAAACTAGGCTGGTTTTATCAAAATACTTACAGTGACACAATTCACAAAACCACACACACAAACAGCAAATACTTCATGTGTCCTGCAACCGAAACTACATATAGAATTATCAAAATCTAACTCTTGCACAAATGACACACACTTAATTTATATTACCAGATTTTTGTCTAACCAACTACACACTGTTGGGCTCTTTAGTATACACGCCCTAAACACACCTGCACCAGGCGCCTCACGCCGTGACCTTAGATCGTTAAAATAGGGCCCTCAATGTTGTTCAATATAGAAACATTTAACTCTTCCTGATAATTCAACGATCATATAAGTTCTGAATATCTTTATAGTATGTGACCAAATACAAGAACTCTGACTCTGGTTTTTGGTTGCTGTGTCAATGTAACTACACACAGAAACAGACACACAGCTCAGATCAACACAGACAGACCAACATTTAACTACTTTTTACAGTGTGATGGCCAAAAGCTCCTCATGGTACCAACAGTCAGCAATGGTAATCTAGTCCACCATGTCTCCCTATTCTGGTTAGTACTCAGGTTAACTAGCTCCACATGGTACCAACAGCCAGCAATGGTAATCTAGTCCACCATGTCTCCCTATTCTGGTTAGTACTCAGGTTAACTAGCTCCACATGGTACCAACAGCCAGCAATGGTAATCTAGTCCACCATGTCTCCCTATTCTGGTTAGTACACAGGTTAACTAGCTCCACATGGTACCAACAGCCAGCAATGATAATCTAGTCCACCATGTCTCCCTATTCTGGTTAGTACACAGGTTAACTAGCTCCACGTGGTACCAACAGCCAGCAATGGTAATCTAGTCCACCATGTCTCCCTATTCTGGTTAGTACACAGGTTAACTTTGCAGTCAGCCCCCCCCCCCAAACAATTCATGCTCCCTAAAGTAGTCCAAACACTGGTCATGTGATCTGTTTTTACTTTGAGCCTTACACTGTTTAAATGGAGAGCTGACATGTTAAATCATTGGGTTAAATAATGATTGTTGTGTTATATTAATCATCATGTTCTGTTCTTTGTTACCATGCTGGAGGGCCGGTCCTTCCTGGGGGAGAAAAGGCCAAAGGTCAAGGACTGTTACATCCTGTGGCCTGCTGATCCAGTCACACCATGTGCTGCCATGTTGGGGTGGGGGGTATATATGTCCCCTTGTGTCTGATTCAGTCAGGTCAGTTTCTTTAGTTCACTTCCTGTTTTGTTGTTGATATTTTGAGTATAGTTATATTTTGTTGATATCATTTAAAAGACCCAGATATTAAGTTCTTGGTTTATATTGTTTAACATTTTTTAAGGTTAATAAAAAACTGTTTCAATGAAAACTCCTGTTCTCCTCATTGCTCTGTCTCTAACATACAGATATAAATATAACTATATATATTAACAATATAAAGATATAAATATAACTATATATATTAACAATATAAAGATATAAATATAACTATAAATATTAACAATATAAAGATATAAATATAACTATATATATTAACAATATAAAGATATAAATATAACTATATATATTAACAATATAAAGATATAAATATAACAATATATAATAACAATATAAAGATATAAATATAACTATATATATTAACAATATAAAGATATAAATATAACTATATATATTAACAATATAAAGATATAAATATAACTATAAATATTAACAATATAAAGATATAAATATAACTATACATATTAACAATATAAAGACATAAATATAACCATATATATTAACAATATAAAGCTATAAGTATAACTATATATATTAACAATATAAAGATATAAATATAACTATATATATTAACAATATAAAGATATAAATATAACTATAAATATTAACAATATAAAGATATAAATATAACTATATATATTAACAATATAAAGATATAAATATAACTATATATAATAACAATATAAAGATATAAATATAACTATATATATTAACAATATAAAGCTATAAGTATAACTATATATATTAACAATATAAAGATATAAATATAACTATATATATTAACAATATGAAGATATAAATATAACTATATATATTAACAATATAAAGATATAAATATAACTATATATATTAACAATATAAAGATATAAATATAACTATATATATTAACAATATGAAGATATAAATATAACTATATATATTAACAATATAAAGATATAAATATAACTATATATATTAACAATATGAAGATATAAATATAACTATATATATTAACAATATAAAGATATAAATATAACTATATATATTAACAATATAAAGCTATAAGTATAACTATATATATTAACAATATAAAGATATAAATATAACTATATATATTAACAATATAAAGATATAAATATAACTATATATATTAACAATATAAAGATATAAATATAACTATATATATTAACAATATAAAGATATAAATATAACTATATATATTAACAATATAAAGATATAAATATAACTATATATATTAACAATATAAAGCTATAAGTATAACTATATATATTAACAATATAAAGATATAAATATAACTATATATATTAACAATATAAAGATATAAATATAACTATATATATTAACAATATAAAGATATAAGTATAACTATATATATTAACAATATAAAGATATAAGTATAACTATATATATTAACAATATAAAGATATAAATATAACTATATATATTAACAATATAAAGATATAAATATAACTATATATATTAACAATATGAAGATATAAATATAACTATATATATAAACAATATAAAGATATAAATATAACTATATATATAAACAATATAAAGATATAAATATAACTATATATATTAACAATATAAAGATATAAATATAACTATATATATTAACAATATAAAGATATAAATATAACTATATATATTAAGAATATAAAGATATAAATATAACTATATATATTAACAATATAAAGATATAAATATAACTATAAATATCAACAATATAAAGATATAAATATAACTATATATATTAACAATATAAAGATATAAATATAACTATATATATTAACAATATAAAGATATAAATATAACCATATATATTAACCAACAACAACAGACTTTGTTAAGAGTGAGACAATAGTTCCGAGGTCAAAGGCTGAATATGAATAAATCTGGATGATTAATGTAAGCGGTTTCTTTATGAGGTAGATGATATGACAGTTTATTAACAGCGTGCTGAGATTGATATGTGACAGTGATGATATTTCCATGTTATTAAACTATGTAAACTATAACCGATGGATCATTTCCAGCTCCAGTGGCTGTTTCAGCTCCACTTAGTTTCTTTCACCAGCTGCTGGTCAAAAGGAAACATCACTGCTGCTTCATCTTCTCCTTCAAATGAAGAAAACTTTATTGAGTTTAGGACACTTTTTAATAACAGCCCAGTTTAGAACAATGAAACATAATCAGCATAACAAGCAATAAAATACTAAATAGAAAGAGAGAAACTCACTGAGACAAAAGGAGTCACCAAATAAAACATGTTCACATCCTCTTTCTGATTGGATAAGAAACTTTGTTTACATCGTCAGTTATCAGACTCCAAACTGATTATCTTCTGTATTTATAATAATAATAATATGAGTGTTTTCTGATTGGCTGATCATGTCTTGAGGAACAACTGGAACATGAAAGGAAACATTACCAAAAGGTGGTGAGTTTCTGTCTCTACGTCCTCCAATTATTTCATATCCAACAATGTTTGATATCAAATACTAAACATCAAGTTTGATTGTGTTTGAGCTCAACTTTATTAGACTGATTCACATTCAATGTTTCAACTCATCAACTTATTCAGAACTATAACTTCAAGAGTATACTCTATCTTTTGATGTATGTGAATATATGTGAGTGTTTCTAGTGAGGCAAGTAATAAGTCTATAAAATTAAATACTATAACAAAGACAAATTGTCATTTATTGAAGAAAGTTGAGCAGAAAGTTCACCAGACTCAAACAGCTGCTGATGATCAGTGAAGACACTCGGAGAAAACTCATTTCAAGCAGAAACTTTATTAATATTTGACAGAAAACTGCATCAGACAGGGTGTGATTACATGAGGAACAACAGAATATAACGAGGAAGTTATAAGTCCTCTGGGAGAATGTTTTTTACATTGTTGTTATTTAGCTTCATTTCCACCCAAAGAGAAACATATAGACATGCATTAATATGGATTAACATGAACAGCCCAGCGATCAGTGAGGTAGTTTCCAGGAGGATGACTGGAACCTCTCCAGCTACCAGTCCTCACTCACACTACCCTCTGCTCCCAATAGATATTGGAAATACATTGATCACTCAAAATCAAAAATAAAAGTACAACACACATGGATTAACATGTTTTTGTCTTCTGAAATAGTATAATTCGTCATTAGGCATGAATACACATGAAGACACCAGGGTATATAATATATAATCACATATATTGATTATAATAGACATCAGATAAAAGTCCATCAGATTTCATGGCTGAAGTGTGAAAGTTGAGCAGAATATTTCTGTCTGAGTTCAGTTCTGTAACATCATCTGAACAAACTGATTAACAAAATGAGAAAACATCATGTTTAACATCTTTATATGATATTTATTAATGTCAGTGATGTGTTACGGTCCCACCACCAGTTTACTTCTGTCATCATCACATTAACATCAGAATAAATCACAGCCTTTTATCGACTGAACAGCACGTTAGAAAAACATTAAAACATTAATATTACACAAAGAAAACTTAAGAATGATAAATGTATTTCTGATCTGACTTCAGTTTGTGATGTAGAGGAGGAAGCTGCTGTATTAACATTAAACAGCGTCACATTTAATAGATTAATTATAGAACTATAATGAAACATTTGATCATCAGTGTAGAACTTGTTTTCTACACAGCTGTCTGCTCTCAGTGATTCTTCTTCATCACTTCTTTAAATACCAACTGCTCCTCTTAGTTGACCAAACCTGTAGCGCATCGCTGCCTTGATTCCTTTATCTTCATCCATTTGACGTTTTATCTCTTCCAGTCTGTCGACCTTCTCCGTGTCTCCTCTCTCCTTCATCTTCTCAATCAGGAAGTCCAAGTGCTTATACATGGACACTGAATTTGCATTCAGGGCGATCTGCTCCAGTTTGACAACATGTTGAAAGGACACCTCCAGCAACTGATCCTTGTCTTTCTGAAGTTTTTTCATTTTTTCCTGAAGACTTTCCAAAAGGCTCAACTTTATCTCACTTCCTGCCTTGTTCTGTTCATACTTCTTCTTCACATCTTCCAGGGTCTTCTGAACTTTCCTTGTCTGGGTCACATAGATCCAGGGGGTTTTGACATGACTTGATTCATTTGAACACTTACCCTCACAGACAATGCATTGATCTTCCTTCACATGAGCTGATACAGGACACTTCCCGGTACATATAGTGCAGCGGCCATCTTTCATGATCACACAGGTTTCTGGTTTCCAGGCCAGTGTGCATGGATAGTGACAGTTCTCCTCACAGACAGTACAGCAGACAGCTCTTCCATAATTGAACCCAAGTGCCCACCACCTCCACTCTCTGCCGACTTTTTCTTTAACTTTGTAAGGCTCATCAACCTCTACAGTGAACTTCTCATTGTTCTTCATCCCTTTTTTGTAATTGTTCAGACCATCCTGAGTCTGCTGGATTTCTGCTTGTTTTAGCTCAGTCTCCTGGATTCTCTCCTGCAGGTTGTTGATGCAGGCTGTCAGTCTGATTTGTGAATGCAACACTTCAACAGTTGTCTCCAGGTTCTGAGGGGATTTTTTGGTCAGAAAATCAGCAAATTTACGCATATGTTTCATTTTCATTACCCATGCAGTTTCTAGAGCATCCTCATTTTTCTTTGTTTTCTGTGTATTCTGGTGGTTGTTGAACATGAAATGAACAGGCTCATCATCTTCATCTTTGGCACATTTAATGTTTGCAGCCTCGAGAGCTTTCAGAACATTTTCAGGTGTTATTCCATCTGAGTGTGTGATGAGAGTGACAATGTTCTTCTCTATGTTTTTTCCAAACAGAGAGATCACTGAATCAAAGATGTACTTCAGTCGGTCACTCAGTTGATTCTCACTCGCTTTCACCACCAGACCCACTGCATCAATCTCATGAACTCCATCCTTTGACTGGAACAAGTCTAATAATCTTTGACAGATGATGTCATCTTTTTCAATCCCTCTGGTGTCTCCGTATCCAGGAGTATCGATGATGGTCAGAGAGTAGGGCAGAGTTTTACCTTCAAAACCAAAGATCTGGTACACCATCACATCTGATGTCTGACTTTCTGCTTGACTTTTCGTCTCCTCCTCTACGATCTTAAACCAGACGTCATCCTCCCACTTCACTCCCATGGCGTAGTTGACCAGAGAGTTGATCATAGTAGATTTTCCTGCTCCTGTTTCACCAACAAGTAAGATGGTTTTGTTATTCTTGTTTGTATTATTTTCACCAAGAGTCATTCTTGTCAGAGTTCCAATCTTCTCTTTCTTTGGTTTCAGCTGGTAGACAGCAGGAGATCCTGATTGGTACAGATCTTTGCAGGGGATGTTCTTATATTTGTATGAGGTGTTCCTGTAGAAAAGTAAAGACCAGAGCTCAAAAATGAAATGAAATAACATCACTCTGCCTACTGGGGCAAAACTATTTTACCTGGTGAATGCTCAAAACATGAAACTATAAACTAAGCAGTTACACTTCATCAGATATTATGTCATCATTCGACACAATCAGCAAAATAATATCAGTGCTAAAAGACACAATTAAATAAAGTATAAATTGAGTTGATTATATCAAAACACAAATGTACTCAGACACTGAATCTGTACTTTAGAGACTTTAAAAAGCAGTGCTAGTAATATAATGATGTAATATTGTAGTATGCTGGAGCTGCTCTCCCCGCGACCTGACGGATAAGCAGACGAAGATGGATGGATAATGTAGTGATGCAAGTGACCATAACCTGATTTGATCCTGAAACTACTATTTTAAAATATATCTGGTCTGTTTCTTGCTGTAATCTGGAGGATTTATTCCCTATAAATCACTGAAGGAAGTAATGATGGTGATTCAGGCTATGGCCCACTGATTAAAGTATTGTAATATTTATATATTGCCAGTATTATGAACTGGGTGTCTGGCCTCAACATCTATTGGAGAAAAAAAGATCTCCAATGTATTCACACTAAAAATGGAATTATGCACAAAATGATGAACACCTGAAGCTCACTTATCAACAACAAGACTCCAGACAACAAAAAAGAATATAATGAATAAATATAAACTTTCAGCATAATTTCATTGTTTTTACTCAAATAGGAATTCTAAATCAACCAGAACTGAAATCTTAAGGATTGCCACCCGGGGAGATTTTAGCCCTTTTTAGGGGTGCTGAAGTACCTCGGCTCTAGAAACATTAAAGCATCGTAACTAAACCCAGAATCTAGGCGCCTAGATCAGACAATAATTCTCAGCCATTTTCAGAAAATAGTGCTTGTTAGCTATTAGTCAAAATCATATAAATCTCTAATTTTAGGGTTTAAGGTTATTGATACTGCATTTTGGAAATGTCTGCTTTTCCATAGATAAATATCAGATTTTCATTTATAATACCACCTCACCTAGATAAGTTAAAAAGTAAGACCGGTGGGACCGGTCCGTTCTGGGAACGGCAACAATATTACATGTATAGAGCAACGACTTATTGTCCCTTACTAGCACCATCAAATCTCCTGTTTTATCTGCTTCGATATTTTACATAATATTTTATATTTATCTGCTTTTAACTGTCTTTCACTACTCTTTAATGTTTAATTTGTTATAATTGTAACTTTTATTCTTGTATTTTAATCGTTTTTGAGTACAAAAACAATATTAACTTAACATATCCAAAAAGGAATAGGAAGAAGGATAACTCTATTTAAACAAAATAGATCAGTCAATTTCAATGTTTTTGATGTAAAAAATAATGAATGTGTGTGATCCCTAAAAATGGTATAGAGCTCAACAGTGACCACCCACTTTTGGACCGGCTCTGATGTTTCATCAAATGCTGATATAAAGAATTTTATACCATGGTCTGGGTGAATACTCGATTCTGATTGGCTGCAGGGTGTCCATAAAAAAGTGATGTAAGACACCTCCTAAAGGAGTTCTGGTGAAACTGTCTGTTCACTGTTCTAAATCAATGCGCTACATTAAATCAGAAAGAACTGAAGGGTTCTATCAGCTGAGCGGACTATAAACATCTCTGGTTGCTAAGGGTGGCGAGTCGTATCTAAGGTCCTTCCTATTTCCTGGAGGAGTGAACAACGTTTGCATTGCATAATTTGTCTGATGCTTGTCTGTTTGTTGGTCTGCTGTGTTTTTATTGTACATTTTAGCTTAATAGTACCTTTTACTAAATGTATTATAAGTAGTGCTGTCAGTTTAACGTGTTATTAACGACGTTAACGCAAACCCATTTTAACGCCAACAATTTTTTTAACGCACGATTAACGCAGAGAGAGAGCAACGGGATCTGTTGGATCTGTTACCGTGGATTTCCACCGCCTGCGTAACTGCTGCAGAACGGCTCCGTGCTCCGCCGTCTGTCATTACCCACCGGATCCGGAGTTGTTGCGGAACGGCTGCGGCCAGGACTGACAGCTGTAGTCACGAGGACCCACGAGATCTCGTGAATTCACGCAGCATAGAACCACAAAACCACCACCAGTTTGTTTCAATCCAGAGGAGTCCAGAGGAAACAACTTCGTGCTGTGTTTTCAAGGTGTGGTGAAGGGAAATATGATCCGCCGTGAGCACGGTGTATTTTATTTTGAAAATTAACCGGATGTTTTATTTTGTTTCTGTGCTCAACTTCCTGTCCCGCACTAACAGCCGTGCACTATTCTCCTTTTGTCTCTCCCAGGTAGATTAGGTCAAAACCAAACACTTAACATATAAGAAAGAAACTTTTGTCCCACAGCAGACAGCAAACACCCTGCTGTGCTGAGACTAATTAGAATACAGGATAGTCTTTGATCTGTGACCGGGAGATACCCACAATGTGCATGCTAGAGGTGTGACCATCGCATCTGAGGCTATGAAGAAAGCCAATGAGATGCGTTCAACACAACATCATGCCAATGACGGGCCAATGGGAATAGAACCAGCTCCAGGTGCAGGGAAATATAATTCTGAAACTGATAATGATCGAGACAGTGAAAATGTGACCTCACAGGGGGAAGCATCTTTGCTGTCCGCTGCTTTGCAGTGTATGTTTTGTATTGTTGTATATGTATTAATGTTGTTATGTTAAGACAGTGAAAATGTGACTCCACCGGGGAAACATATTTGCTGTCCGCTGCTCGCAGTGTATTGTATTGTCTTGTTTGTCCAATGTCAGCTGAATTGTAACTGTTGCCTTTGTCGTGTCGCTTTCATCCTTCTGTTTAATTAAATGTTCTCTTAATCCTCCAATTGCACCCAGGCCTTTTTTCCTTCCTCAAAGATCCAAGAACACGTCTTTTAGTTTTTCCCAACACAAGTGAAGCCTCTTACCAGCACTTTTCCGGTGATGGTTAAGCATTACTGAGCGTTACTTTTTTTTTTTTTTTTTTTTTTTTTTTTTTTTTTTTTTTTTTTTTTTTCAGTCAATAAACTTTATTATTCCAGTACATAAACAAAGAAACATTGAAAACATAAAATGCATACATACATACAAACATGGGGAAGGGGCGCATGAAATTTACATCAAAGAGGTTGAAGGGCATTGTAGATGTTCAGAGTCCGGATGGCTTTCTTATATGTCAGTCCTTTTAAAGTTTCAAAATATACTTTCATGTCATTTTTAAATTGGTGAATATTCGGTTTCCTTTCAGACCATTTGCATTTATGGATATAAAATTTCCCAAATAAAATTAAAAGATTCAAAGTGAAAATATGGCATTCATCCAAATCATGTCCTTCATAGTAAAAAATAATGTCTCTAGTTTGTAATTTTATCCTAAAGCCACACAATACATAAATTACATCCTCCACATCAATCCAGAACAATCTGACATAAAAACATTCACAAAACAAATGTGCGATCGTCTCTGTGAAAACCCCACAAAATGTGCAAGATTCAGAAAGTTCAGGTTTATATTTCTTTAAATTTTGATTTGTTGGGTAGATGCAATGGACAATTTTGAAAAATACTTCCTTAACTTTATTACTAACAACATATTTATTATAATAGGTCCAAATCAAATTCCAATTAATATTCCCAAAGTGGTTATTCCAATAACTTTTGCATCGAGCAACTGTGGGGCAGTGTGTCAAATGTCTAAAATATCTGTTATTGCACTTTTTATCCTTTATGTCAATGCCATTTAACAAGACATCCATTCTAACTATTGATTACTGAGCGTTACTGCGCAGCCTCAAACTGAGCTTGATGACGTAGATGTGACGTGAGCAACGTGTCTGAACGTTGTAAGTCTTCTGGTAGCTGTGCCAAGAGAAATCTCAATCATTCCCAATCTATCAGAGACGGAGAGCGTAGCTATATGTAAGGAGATAACATAGGCACAGGCTAATTATTGATAACTAAAATGATAGTTATCATTAGTAATTAAACTAAACAGCTGATGTAAGTCCAAACTGCCTGCGAGCTTCTCCTGTACTGTACGGTAATTCCTCTACTATGAGACAGGAAGTCTCGTGGTTATGACCCAACCGTTAGCCTATTTTTATAAAAACGTCTGCTACGGAGCCATAACGTGAGGTACAAGGTAACGGAGCCTTTTATACATTGTCGTGTTTCTTTAGAAATAAACAACGGACAAATAAAGTCTTTAAACGCTTCAGATGTAAAGTTATTGGCTGTCAAAGTGACGCCAAAATGAATGGCAGTCAATGGGATGCTAACGGGGGGTGATGGATACGGGGTTAGCAAAATGGCGCCATCTGAGGAGAGAAGCTTGGCCCCTTGGTTTGAGCCAAAGACAGTTTGGTTTGAGCTTGCAACCCACGTAGCTTGTAGGCTCGTGACGGGGATTATCTTCGGAGTGAGTAGCGACTCTACAGTCAGACAGAGAAACAAAGAGTCTCATCAGTTCTTTCTGACCACGGTGGGAAACATGCAGCAGGAGAAGTTAACCCTCTCCTTGATTTCATATTGTTTATGGAGAAGGAGAACCAGGAAATGATTCGAGGGAAACCATGGTCGCTATGGTGACGACCAACGCTCGCCTCAGGCATGAGGCAGTACTATCTGCAGTGGAAAATCGAGGTAACAGCGTTACATTATGTGACAGATTATTATCTCCAAGTGTGAATGTTAGTGTGAAATTGAACAGAACGTATATGGCAATGTTGTTTTCAATAAAAAAACAGTCACAAAGCAGCTGATCCACTTTACATGTTGATAAGAGAATTAAAATGAGAAAATATAATGGGACAAAAAGAAATCAAGGGACATTTAGAATAGATAAAAATGTGCGATTAATTGCGAACAATCGCGAGTTAACTATATGACATTAATGCGATTAAATATTTTAATCGTTTGAGAGCACTAATTATGAATATTATATTGTTTCTTTTAGGGTGACTTTTTACCATCTGTCTAGTGACTGCAGATGAAAAATGGCCTTCTGGCTAACTTTGGCATATTGACAGAAATGTGTATTAATATGCACTGTCCCTACATGTAATAAATAAACAAAAATGAAATAAATAAGAACCTGATGGATGGGAATGATGTATTCGTCAAATGGTCAGGTGTAACCAGGGAAACAGAGTTATTGTTTGTAAAAACTTTAGATTTTGATTGTAAAACTAATTAAAATATAAACTAATGTTATAAAATATGTTATTTGGCAAGTGACCATGGTGTAAGTGGTTTAATGCCCTTCCAGGTGTCCATTCTCAGTTATTATACCATGGTCTGGGTGAATACTCGATTCTGATTGGCTGCTGGGTGTCCATAAAAAAGTGATGTAGGACACCTAGTAAAGGTGTCCCGGTGAAACGGACTGTTTACCGTTAAATCAATAACTAAATCAATGCGCTACATTAAATCAAAAAGGAAATGTGGATCCGTTATTTCCAACTCGTCTGTCACTGCGCGATGTGAGTCTCAACGCGATCTGAGTCGTGTTGAGTTGCTCAGATTTAAACAATTTACGGCATAACGACAGTAACAGAAGATGGGAACAGCAATAATAGAAGATATAGAAGGTGGAAATGGCAGTAATGTATTATTTAGCGTAACACATCACATGTTCACGGCATGATCCCTCACGTCAGTTAATAAAAAATAAAAAAGTCAGTAAAAATGGAGCTACATGACCAAGTTGGTTCACTGCTGGCTACAAGTTGGCAATCAGACACAACAACGGCTGTTACTGGAATGGGGTTATGAGCTAACGTTAGCAATCAGACAATCATAGATAGCATTTGATAACTAAAACGTTTTTGAAATGATTTCCATCTTCTATATCTTCTATTATTGCAGTTCCCATCTTCCGTTATTGTCGTTATGCCGTAAATTGTTTAAATCTGAGCATGCGCAACTCGGCGCGACTCAGATAGCGTTGAGACTCACATCGCGCAGTGACAGCGTCCTCTGAACACCACAGGATGGCGCTAACACACACGCTGCAAGTAGTAAGTTCTACTTCCCCTCTGGACTGATTTTGTTTCACAGAGAATAACGTTATCTCTCATCCCGTTCACTGTTCAGGTCGCTGCTCCAGGCTGCGCCGCTGCGGCCGACAGTAACGTTACACATCGCGGATCAAATTGTTCGTAAAAGTCGTTATATTGTTTCGGGGACAATGACATGGCTGATAGCTAGCTTGTCTTGTTGTTTAACATACTGTCAAATTATTTTTACTGATTGCCAACTGTACACAATGTTATTGACTTTGGATCTTGCTAGCATAGCATTAGCTAGCATAGCGTTAGCTAGCATAGCGTTAGCTAGCATAGCGTTAGCTAGCATAGTGTTAGCCTTCTGGCCCGTAGCTGAGCTGAAGGGTTCTATCAGCTGAGCGGACTATAAACATCTCCGGTTGCTAAGGATGGCAAAGTCGTATCTAAGGTCCTTCCTATTTCCTGGAGGAGTGAACAACGTTTGCATTGCATTAGAACCTGATGGATGGGAATGATTGTTCCAGGTATTAGTCAAACCGCCAGGCGTAACCAGGGAAACAGAGTTATTGTTTGTAAAAACTTTAGATTTCGATTGTAAAACTAATTAAAATGTGAAATAAAGTTTTAAAAATATGTTATTTGGCAAGTGACCATGGTATAAGCGGGTTAATGCCCTTCGAGGTGTCCATTGTCAGGTATTAATGGACTTCGGCGGAGGCAACCGTCCGACGCGCGCCTCGCCGTCGTCCATTAATACCTGACAATGGACACCTCGTCGGGCATTAACCCTTACTTAACGGACAACGGCGAGGCGTGAACTGTCCCACGCGCTCCGCCGAAGTCCATTAATACCTGACAAGGGACATCTTGTCGGGCATTAACCCTGACTTAACCCTGGAACCAAACAACCGGCTACGAGAGGAATCAGGACCATCAAACATTTGATTTGGCTCAACATTATTTTTTTGAACTGAAGAATCGTCAAAGGAACCAGATTGTGTACAGAAACTATCACAGACTTCATCATGACTTCATGGCATCAGCTGGCTCTACCGGTTCACGGGTTCTGTAAACATTTCCATGGTAACCGTGAGTTGGACCAATCACAGACGTTGCTGTTGCGCATATGATTGTGGGTAGTGTAGTACTTCTCCATAAGATCTATGCCTCTGCTGAAAAAAACCCTGAGACCTGCTCATACAACACAGTCTCACTCCCAACTCCTCAAATGTCTGACTCATGGCCCGTAGCGTTATTTTCTGACGGGGGGGTCCGTCAGATAGACAGTCATGTTAATCCCTCACCGTCAGATATCAACGAAAGAAAAAACACGCCCCCTTAACTCAAAATCTCTGACAGTTTTATTATTGTATTTTTAGCCTAATAACCGCTGTTTTAATCAACATTATTCACCAGATCTGATCATGGTTTATATGCATTTCTTTTAATGTTATTATTTCGGTCTATTTCGGCCAGAGAAGCTGGGTTTCTTTGTTGTTTATTGATATTTTTTAAACTATAACGCTGCATCTATCAACATTTATTTAGATGTTATCATGGTATTCATTTCTTTATTTTAATAATATTATTTCGGTCTTATTACCGGTGAAATATTACATTATGCTGTAATACAGAACATTACGATATGATCCGACCTAGACGCATTCAAACCTGATATCCCACAATGCAATGCGGCCATTCATTCACAGAATCAAACAGCGATCAGCTGGTCTTTAACAACAATATTGCTTCAATTTTCATATATATATATATATATATATATATATATATATATATATATATATATATATATATATATATATATATAAAATCAGTGTTTTTATCACCAGCAACAAGACGTTACTCAGCTTTGTTCCCGTTCTACACACCGTAATAACGTTTAAAAACATCCGCGGAAGTGACGTCTGTGAATGAATGTTGCAGGTGAGAATTTACACAATAAAATACCAATAATAAATATTAAAATAAATAAAAATAGTGCTTTATGCTAGGCACTTTGATTTGCCTTATATATATATATATATATATATATATATATATATATATATATATATATATATATATATATATATATATATATATATATATATATAAACCTACAGTTGAGTGTTTAGAATAATAGAATGAATAATTTGCATTTGTTGTGACTTGTACTGTTGTGTATATACAAAGAGAAGTATTTTTTATTTAATTTTCCATGCATAGTTATTTTAAAACCCAGTTTTCTAATGTTGCGGTTGATGACTATTAATATCAAATACTAAAGGGAAAAAACATGAGCATAGTTATGTGTGGGACTAAGTTTGATTTAATATCACACTGCATTAGTTGTTTTAAATAAATTACTTTTTTGAAATATCAATTTATGGTAGGCCTAACATTAATTATTATATTCAGAAGATGATCCTCATATCAATCACCATGGTTACAGCTTGTAGCCATCCTAACCTTTGTAGCCTTTACTGAGAGACTATCTTTTCAACATTAAGAAGGGACTAGTTTTAGGAAATTAAAAGAATAAGCAGATTGTTGCAGAGGTTTTTGTTTACAGAGTAAGATGTATATATCTTTGTATGGGTATGTTTACATATATAACATGTGTTTTGGCATTTTTGGCACACTTCTGCCTCAGCCTATACTGCACACAGACAAAACTCACACATCTCATTCAACCATGTGACAAGCTGAGGAGTTGGTGGTGACATGGGTCAGAGGGTATCAGAGGTCATACATGATGAACCAATCAATGGGCTCTGCTCCTAGAGGCACCTTGGTGTTCATATGGACAACACCTGGCTGGAAGACCTGTGTTATCATTTAGAGCAGACACTCACGGTGAATCAGAGGGTTGATGTTATATATGACTGTCATGGAGGTTGTGGAGAGGAATAGAAACCAGTCTCTCCAGGCAAGCACAGAGAATATGACCTGATCTCTCTTTATTCTCCATGCCAAGTATGAGTTCTTATACTAGCAGAAGATATGGTTACCCCAATGTAAACTTAACATTTCTAAACTATAGGCCTATTCAGACCTACCTCAGTTACAACTTTAAATAATGTTGCTTGAGGCTGGTTGTGCAACAGCTTCATGATATGATGCTAATGGTTGTGTGTTACTCTGCACTGTTTGTGAAAGATGATCAATAGATTGTTGCTGTGTGATGTGCTTCAGTCTGACTACGTATCACTTTGTTTATGTTTTTTTATTGTAAGTATATGTCAGCTGTATGATAAAACAATATGTCATGTGTTATGTGTGAAGAAAGTGAACTCAAGGCAGATATCACTCCGGGGACAATAAGGTATCACCTGCATATCCATGATATTTGAAAATTAAAACGTTGTCGTAAGACTATATCAAACATATCGTTGGAAAGGTCTCAACCTCCACAGTAACATATGTCAGTCTGAAGAGGATCCATCACTCCTACTCTGAAATATTGACCTCTGAACCTTGAACCTAGTCCATGTTTGAAGGCTTGTCACTTAGCAACAGAAGGTGCTACAAACATGGGACCAGCTCTTATAGAAAGCTCTGGACCTCAGCTGTCATGTAGATATGGTCACCAATGTGTAACCACTGGAAGCACTGTCAAATATGGTAATAAGCTATTTTCACATATTTAACGATTACATTTTTAAAATCTGATGACACCAGTGTGTTCCCCATCCCAAAAACCCCAGAGGGCATCCAACATGATACACTGCCAACTTCTAATTATGAGAAATATACCAATATACTTTAAAACTACAACTCCCATAAGAGACGGGAGCTGCCTATGTTCCATTTCTGTGTTTCTGCCGTCTGCCGTGAATGGGCTTCATTCCATTTCAGATTGCCGCCGAGCAGACAATACATGAGACAAATACATGGAACTGTATTTTATTATTATTATTATTATTATTATTATTATTATTATTATTATTATTATTATCTTCATTGTTTAAATCCTCAAATACAATGTTAGACAAAAACATCAATATTACGAATATTATGTATTTTTGTATCTTCTTATCTGCCGAGCGGCACGTACTACGTCACTTCCTGAGTCTTCAGCTGATTTTTTAAAACGTTATTACGGTGCATAACTTACTGGAGGAAAACTGAGCAACATGTTGTTGCTGGTGATAAAACCACAGATTATATATATATGAACATTGAAGTGATACTGGCGTTAAAGACCAGCTGATCGCTGTCAGATTCTGTGAATGAATGGCCGCATTGCATTGTGGGATATCAGCTTTGAATGAGTCTAGCTCGGATAATATTGTAATGTTCTGTATTACAGCGTATTGTAATATTTCACCGGTAATAAGACTGAAATAATATTATTAAAATAAAGAAATGAATACCATGATAACATCTAAATAAATGTTGATAGATGTAGCGTTATAGTTTAAAAATATTAATAACCAACAAAGAAACCAGCTTCTCTGGCCGAAATAGACCGAAATAATAATATTAAAAGAAATGCATATAAACCATGATCAGATCTGGTGAATAATGTTGATTAAAACAGCGGTTATTGGGCTAAAAATACCAACAATAAAACTGTCAGAGATGTTGAGTTAAGGGGGCGTGTTCTTTCTTTGGTGTCTATCTGACGGTGAGGGATTAACATGACTGTCTATCTGACGGTGAGGGATTAACATGACTGTCTATCTGACGGACCCCCCCGTCAGAAAATAACGCTACGGGTACCCCCCTGGGGCTGAAACTTAACACCACGGGTCCTCGGCCATGAGTCACACATTTGACCAGTTGGGAGTGAGACTGTGTGTGTGTGTGTGTGTGTGTGTGTGTGTGTGTGTGTGTGTGTGTGTGTGTGTGTGTGTGTGTGTGTGTGTGTGTGTGTGTGTGTGTGTGTGTGTGTGTGTGCGTTTGTATTTGTCTAATCAATCAATCAATTAATCAATTAATGGGATTGTTACTTCCAGAACCTCACTGTTGAACTCTATTATGAATTATTCTTATGGCTCTTTTTTGCAATATAGATACTGAAGATAGTTAACATGTATAAGTACTGCATATATATGTAGTGAATTGTCTCATCATGTAGTAAATGTGGTCCAGCAGTGTTTAACACTAAAACTATGCTGTTTTAGCAAGTAATACTCACGTTGCCATGGTAACAGCTTCCCAGGAGTTGAGGATGGAGCAGCTTGGAAGTTTTCTGGAAGAACAAGTCAGTGATCATCCACAGTGAGTTTGATATGTGGGGGGGCTCTAACATATATCAGTTACATTCCTGCTTTATGACCTGAGTTTAATCAGAGTTAGTAGGCTCGTTGGAGATGAACTGCTCCTCGCCTGTAAAGTGGACGAGAGCAGGCGGCAGCAGCGGGGGGGGGGGGGGGGGGGGTAGCGGTGACAACAGTCAGCTGTGAAGTCGGACAGTTTCCAGCCGCATCCAGCAGCCTGCAGGCTGGACAGGAAGTCACAGAAACACTGGTCTGATTCTGATTTAATATAATGTTATCAGACCCAAATATCAGCCTGTACACAGTCTCCAGATGTTCTTATTATGACAGAGTAGCTGTCAACATGCTCTACATGTGATCTGGTGCTGATTTTAATTAACAACAGACTGTAGATGATCTGTTGCTGATTTTAATTAACAACAGACTGTAGATGATCTGTAATCTGAACAGATTTAGTCTCTCTGACTTCCAAACATAACTGTCAGCCACACAGCATGTGTTCTGTACAGAATACGCCTTTAAATCAGACACATAGCAGATAAAATCCCTCATCATGTCATCATGTTGTTGATTCTGAACCAATCAGCTGTTAGATCAGCTGAGAGGCCGGCGTTTCCCAGCATGCCTTGTGTCCGCCTGGGTCTTGCAGTCGGTGAAAAGCAACTGCGCTGCCTGGGTCTCAAACCTGCGGCCGCTTTGCTCTCGTGAGATTATCGTTGCCTACGTGGTCATGACGTCAGAGCAAGTCGGGATCAAGTCGGACACAAATCTAACCGGCATGCAACGGGCGGAGATCGCCGGTGATGGATTCTGAGCAGATCTGGCTCATCTCCAACGAGCCCAATAAGTTCTTCTTGAGAGAGAAACCAGAACAGTTTATCTCTTTATTGATGTTTTCACAGAAACAAATATAGACTTAAAACAGTCTGTTTCCCATCCTTTAAACAGATGTTTCAAAATGAATGATTTTAATCTGAAATGGAATCATTCATAAAGTTCAAACACTGACCTCTGGCATCATAACATCAGAGGTGTGTGTCTGTGGAAACTTGTCTCTAGACTCCATCTTTAGAAACTGAAGTCCTTTTAAATGCTCGACCAACAACACGACAACACTGGAGCGACCGGACGGTCCAGCACAGTTACAGCTGGTAAACATTAGGGCTGCACCACATGAGGAAAATATCTGATTGGTATTACTTTGACTGAGATTATGATTGCGATATGATTCACGATATTGGAGGGATGATACATTTTGTATCAGTATTCTCATTTTCATTGAAAAATATTAAAAATTAATTGATGATAGTGTGATTTTTGCGAGGACTTAGTCTGTTGTAGGCACCACAAAACACAATTCAGAATGATTTCACAAATATTTAGCCTTTAACTAATATTGCCCCCCCGAGTGATTTAGATATTGCACTATAGTCCATATTGCGATTTCGATACATTTGTAATTAATTGTACAGCCCTACATTTCACATTATGGCCATTTATTTATTTAAACACTTTACTCCTTTTTCTTTTCTAGGAAAACCTTTGAAAGATCAGCTGATGTAACAAACATGAAGACAGACTGATTCAGAACCCTCCAACCTGTGATCCATACCTGTGTTCTAAAGTCCTGGTCCACCCAGAGAGAGGAACACTGGAATGGATCTCAAGTTCCTGAAGCTCGGTGACGAGGTGACTACAGACACTGTCTGGAAGAGAGAAAATAATAAATCACATGAATGTAAAGTAGTATGTTCAGTTATTAGTTATGGCAAATACATTTCCATCATGCATTTATACCTGGTGTATCTCCTGATCTGATCATTTTAAAGTATTTCCTGTTCCAAAGTGTTCTTACCTGTGATGTTGGTCTGTGATGTAGAGGAGGCAGAGAGGAGTTTATATAGCAGCAGAAAGGGGCGGACGCTCTGTGATCTATGGTCACATGATTTCACAGAAACTGCCTCAGAGACGGAGTAACTTCATAGACTACAGTGAAGTCTTTTTGAAGATTTTACTGTCATGTGATTTCACAGAAACAGTTTAACTTCAAATCATCAGTTTAACCAGAGGAGAAGTGAGGGAGGAGTTCTCTTTAGAAGACTTTTACTGATCACCTGAGACAAAGTTCAGGTGTTGCAGCAAATGAAATAAAATAATAATTATAAGCGTATAAAACAAAACTTGCCAAAGGTGATTAGAGAGCCTGTACATATAATTTAATGGTGCTGAGCAAACGGTGACGAGGAAGTTTTCACGGTGATTCTGTCTATACTCAACTGGCCGTCACATCTCCTGTTTCTTCTTCTGTTGGGTCGATTTCCAGTTTGTCAACGACTTCTTCTGGCAAATTAAAAAGTAGCCATCATTAGCAACCTGTGGCATCTAAAAAAGATAGATGCTAAATTTGTCCAATTTTTATTTATATGCCTGTATAATATTTATGTTTTCATTAGTTGCATTAGTGTAAAAATAGGATATTGGTAACATATACCTTCTCCTACCTGGGACGTACCAAGTCATCAGACAGGCAGGAAAAGAGAACTGAGTATTCAGGGTCCTCATGTGAAGAGGGCCCACCAAGATACTAGTAGGAATTATTTATTATTGGACTTTAGTTGTAGTATTAAAATGTACGTGCTACACTCTGAATCTGGCTCAAATTAATTTACATTTTCTTGCAGGCTGGGAACATAAATGACACAATAATAAAAGCTTCCTCCACCATCGCCCCGTTGACTACAGAATGTTGTTGGTGAAAGAAGTGAAAATCTTCAATAACTTCTGTAAATGTATCTTTGAAAAATAAACATATTTTTGGTCTGCATTTTAATTATTAACATTAAATTTGAGGGCATTTACTGCATCTCTTTTCCACCGTGGCGTTCACATTTGAACCATTGGCTTGAAACCCAAAATATGGACAAAGGACATTTTTACAAAGTCACATGATGTCCACATCTCCAATCATGTCCTGTCAGTGAAAAACAGAAAGGTCTGTTAAGGACACAGTGTAAGATAGTATCAGGAGACGGTATGAAACTGGCACACAGACGGTCTGACCGGTTGGTGATGATTACAGAGAACTTTTCTTTTTGTTCTGATTCTCTGAACTGTTTCCTGACTGAATATTTCTGCTGTCAATAACAAAGCTGCAGAAGAATGAAGCAACGGTTGAACTACCACATCTTCATTAGAATATGTTATCAGGTTATGTTATCCTAAGATGTAAAAGGTTAAAGTAAGTTTCACTAACACTACAAGTCTGTTCTGTGAGCTCATGAAAACATTGGCGAGCATCACACGGAGTTTAATGTGTTCATATATCAATGGTTTCAGCTACATTTATTCAGGTATACCAGAAGTACTTTCTGTTCTGCTCTGTGTATTTGAAGCAGACCACCAAAGATACTTTCTAAAGCTACTGATATTACTAATACACTCTTGTTTTTCATGTAAAAGGTAGTAAAAGTAAGTCACTTTATTAACCCCGCCAAGGAGGTTGTGTATTTGGTTTGTCTGTCAGCAGGATTATGAAAAAACAACTAGTGGCCTGATTTCCATGAAACTTAATGAGAGACTGTAGCATGGGGAAAAGAAGAACCCATTACATTTTGGAGTAGATCTGAATCACGGGGCAGATGCAGACATTTTCACTTTCGTTAACATTGTGAGAGGGATTTGACCTCAGCAGAAGTCTGTGTTCTCTTAGTGCCCTCATCATTTAATGTCTGTTGATTCTTGTCACAGTGTGACGTGTTTATTATAACAGCAGTTTTTTGTCAACCTGATCACACTGAATTCCATGAAATGAACACGGTCCCGTAACTCAAAATCTGTGGCAGTTTCACGGAAACGCAAAATATCTCCCGGTCTCCTGGGTGAAAGTCCTGTGTTGTTTGACCCATCCACCCCCCCAACCAACCTCCCTATGTGGATTTTCGGCCTTTCATACTACTCACTACTGTTGTCGCTCCTAATGCTACATCATCTTCTCATTGACTTTACATTGGCATTGTTTTCCATTCATACATTCCGTGCCACCACCACGTAATGAGCTGTTAACAGTTCGTGATCATTTCACAGAATTCTGTGAGACCAGGCGGTTTTTTTAACCAGTTTTTGACCTTTGACCAAAATGTTTGTCATTGTTTGTACTCAAAGTAAAAGACAGTCTCATGTTTTCTCTGATCTGGGCCATTTCCCCCTGTAAGGACATATAAAAACAAGTCAGAGTTCACATTTATTTACCCTGACTGACACCGATGTTGGAAATCCAAAATGTTACCTACCATCTCTGTAAGGTCATCTAAAATTCACAGTTACACCCCCACTGTAAATAGCTGTACTGATTAAAACTGAGATGGATGACTGGAAAATGTAGTTGAAAACCTGCTCGGTGTAGACGGATGCTGGAGATAAAGCTCTTTATGGGAGCATGGTGTTGGACCAGATCCAAGCTGACCGGTGGAAAACCTACGTGGCCCCCACATGCATGTATATGTATAAACACACACACTATACATATTCTGTATATCACAGATATCTAACACTCTGTGTATCATTATTAGCCCACATAATACAAAAAGATATCCTACATCAACCCAGTATCACGCCTACCTTATACACACAGTCCTGTTCTCAGGTCAGTTTCCTCCTCATGATGAACTTTATTTAAAGGAGCTGAAGCTCAGCAGGAACTCAGTGTCCACGCTAACGCTACATGCTAAACATGTTTAAAAAAAGGGCCACACCTGCTTTTACTCTTTTTAAACTTTTTACTACGAATCAACCATGTTAAAATTGACCGATACTACTTCTAGCAACACACATCTCAAGTTAATAATCAAGTCCCCCTAGTTAACTACATGTAGATAAACACACCTAGCTAAGTAATCCTAGCTAACTACTTCAGGCTTACAGCCACTGAAGGTCTACCTGTTTAATCTAAAAACATGCAGGTCAGCTGGCGTTCTGGTACAAGTGAGACTGATTACTGTGTTCACGAGAACGGTCCATTTGAATATCACCGAGGTGGAATTCATCACTTTAAAGATAGTTCACAAACAGAGATGTACTTTGATGCTGAACTTGATTTTTTGCTTGTCAGTCCTGCAGCATCAGGGCTTTAAAAACACTTAAACCACTGACAAGCTAATGCATGACAAGCTTGATTTGGTGAGCTTGATATTGTGAGCATATAAAGAAAGAAGTGCAGCATTATTAGTTTTTGTGTAAGTTTTGTGTTTTTTGTGCTGTACGGTCAATACTGGTCTGTAAAATATTCTGATGTTACTGTGATGTTGACACAAGTAAACTGGTTGTAGGACAGTAACACATCACTGACATATATAATTAATAAATATACATATAAAGCAGTTAAACATGATGTTTTCTTCTCTTGTTAATCAGTTATTAGTTATTAGTTGTTATGCTAATTATGTCTTGTTTAAACCAGTAAACCAGTTGTGTAGAGCAGCAGTGACGGGTCCTTTTGGCTAGCAGCAGAAAGGAGAAAATCTTAAAATGCTAAACTTTATTCACACACAAGATGACCAGCTGTGCTGAAACATATCTGGTTCTTTGGTTGAACATGTTAGTGCAGCGTAAAGAAACCGGTCTGATGAGGAACCAGGTCGTGTTTCTGTCTCTGATCTTCTACTAAATATTTCATAAGCTAGTTATTTTAACTCAACCAATGTGTCAGACATATTTCCTCCTCAACTCTTGTGATATTAATTGCATTATTTCACATATCGGAATATTTTGTGGATTTTAACTGTGCTAAAAATGTCATGTTTGATGTCAGATAACAGCATGAATTATTACAGTTTTACGAAAATTACAGTCAAAATTATTTCAAGTTAGATAAACAGTACCTGCCATGTCTGAATGTAAGGGCCCAAACATGAGGTAATAGAAATGTAAGCTCAGGGTTCACACCAGGACAAGAGGCTGTGCACCTTAAACTCAGTGTGGTGATGAAGAGGAGACACAGCGTCCTTTCCAGCAGCAGTTTTCAAGTAAGATGTTTTCCCTTCAGAAATGTGTTTTTTTATATATTTGAAGATTATTTAGTTATTGATCACTCTTATGGGTACATATTAAAAAACTTCCACATGTATATCAAGTTGTGATCTTTGCGTGCAAGTCTCATCGTTGAAGTTCCCAAACGAGAAGAGCAGCTCATGTTCGTCACACTTCTGTGTGTTTTCATATCTTGATAACCGTCTCTGACCTCAGAGTGAAAGGTCGTGCTTTGTTCAAAAGAATTTAATCAAATGATTTTGTCACGTCTGTGTGCTTTTCTGTGCTCACCTGATCACTAACCTTGATTTTAGATACACTGGGAGAAGAGCATTTCTCTATAAGGTGCACTGAAAGTGAAACGACTCATTTATTTAATATTTTTACGTTGGTCTCGTCGAAAATCACGATTTCTAGTTTAAACCTGTTTTTTTCAGTTGGCCTAAAATCAGATAATAGACTCACCATAGACACAATTGAAAGCATTTGTTTTACTAAAATTATATTTTCACTTTAAACCAGAGGTTTTCATGTCACGTGATCACAGGGCGTGGTCTGTTTGAAGTTACCACATGTAACGTTACCGGTGACCACGGAGTCATGCACCCCTTTTCATTAATCTGACGGCTTCATGTCTGATAAAATGTGTCAATATTCCCAAAAGTTGATGAAGACGCGTCCGGTTATTAACGGGAGTTTGGAGTTGGAAGTCTACTATTTTTATTTATATACCTGTATAAAATGTATGTATGTTTACATTAGTTGTATTAGTGTAAAAATAGGATATTGGTAGTATATACCTTCTACCTGGGATGCAGGCAGGAAAAGGGAACTGAGTATTCAGGGTCCTCGTGTGAAGAGGGCCCACCAAGATACTAGTAGGAATTGGTTGTTTATTATTGGACTTTAATTGTAATATAAAAATGTACGTGCTGCACTCTGAATCTGGCTCAAATAAATTTACATTTTCTTGCAGCCTGGGAACATAAATGACACAATAATAAAAGCTTCCTCCACTATCGTTGTTGGTGATAGAAGTGAAAGTCTTCAATAACTTCTGTAAATGTATCTTTGAAAAATAAACATATTTTTAGACTTAATTTTTAATTACTTAACATAAAATTTGTGGGTATTTACTGCATCTCTTTTCCACCGTGGCGTTCACATTTTGGGGTTGGAGTCTCTTGATCCTCAGACCCAGGGTGACTTTCATCGGCTCTCTTTCAGGCTGTCTTTTTTCTAGAAGTGTATTTATTGGCTAAATGTTGATTCTGAGGAGGTTTTCCACGGCTCTGATTGGGATCAGGTCTTAAATGTAGGACCAGTAAAGTCATTTAGGCAGGAGTTCAGACACTGAACCATTGGCCTAAAACCAAAAATATTCACAAAGGACATTTTTACAAAGTCACATGATGTCCACATCTCCAATAATGTCCTGTCAGTGAAAAACAGAAAGGTCTGTTAAGGACACAGTGTAAGATAGTATCAGGAGACGGTATGAAACTGGCACACAGACGGTCTGACCGGTTGGTGATGATTACAGAAAACTTTTCTTTTTGTTCTGATTCTCTGAACTGTTTCTGATTGAATCTGTTTACTGTAAATAACAAAGCTACAGAGGAATGAAGCAAAGGTTGAACAGCCACACCTTCAATAGAATATGTTATCAGGTTATGTTATCTTGAGATGTAAAAGGTTAAAGTTTCACTAACACTACTAAAACCAAAAATATGGACAAAGGACATTTTTACAAAGTCACATGATGTCCACATCTCAAATCATGTCCTGCCAGTGAAAAACAGAAAGGTCTGTTAAGGACACAGCGGCCCAATCCCAAAGTGAGCCCTGAGGACTTAACTGATCTCAGGTGCTGAGTGAGTGTGTGAGGCCACATGGTCTCAGACAGGTAGAAATGGGATTGGGACAGCACTTCACCAGATCACGTTACCTTGGCGACGGTTAATAACAAAGATGTTGCTGACACTTGCTGGTTTGGGAATTTTCATTTTAAGTTTATTGCTTTCCACACGGCCATGGCACAGGCAGCCGCGGCCTTAAGCATCTGGGGGCCCGTTTCAATAACTAATATTACATGTCCATATATATGGGGCTCTACCCACATAAAACATAAACATAATAGAGCAGAAAAAGCAAGGATTCCTGTTGGTTTGCATCAAATGGTATATTATTTTATTACGAGCACTTTCAGCTTCATGAACAAGCAGCTCAACATAGAAATAATCCAACCTTATTTGATTAAAACTATATACAATTATGCAGCGTTTTACGTTGGAATAATCCTCGCCCTTTCACGCAGGGCAACTTCACTGATTAACTGATTTGCGCAGTATATTTTCAGCTGTCTGGGCTGACTTAAAAAAACTTTAAAAACAGCTCAAACATCTGCTCAACTTGAATTATTTTACAAAAGCAAAGAAGAAAAAGTGTCTGACACTGAACCGAACTTATCATAAATAACGATGGGCTCCGCGTTATTTCAGCACCGTGGACAGCTCTGGGCACAGGAGACGGCTGCCTGTGTAGCGGAGTTAATGATTTCACTTGTCAATATTCATTTTATATGATTTATTATTAGTCATCAACTTATTTTTATGTTAACTTTCTCGTTTTATACTGTTTTTTATCTTGGTTAAATTCTACAACCACTTTTACCTCTACGATATTTATCGTAGAGGTAAAAGTGGTTGTCATGGAGACCTGGTTGTGTGTATCAGGGGCGGCCTCTGCTGCGCCCCTGCAGACTTCAGCGGTGAACCCCAAAATTCTTTACAGTCTGCATGTGGTGTCTCCATGGTAAGCTACCTTAACATTAGCTCTGAGATATATATATATATATATATATATATATATATATATATATATATATACATACACATATATATATATATATATATATATATACATATATATATATATACATACACATATATATATATATACATATACATATATATATATTGTGATGGCAAAATTATATTTTACCCAAGTAACTCTGTATTTCTGTATGTGCTCTTGTTATGTCTCCCCCAAGGAGAAGTTAACTACATTTGTCTGTGAGAAAATAGCCAACCTAGGTTTACTGAGATACAACCGTAGTCACAAGGTCTCTACAAGTTATACGACACAACATCCCTGTGAACCAGACAGACCAGAAGGTCTATCTTCATTTGTTATTACATTGAATTGTGTGCTTAAAGCGATGTCACTCCCTCTCTCTTATCTGTGTATTTAAGCTGATGTTCTTGATGTGTGAACTTTGAAGACTCTTCCACATGTTGCTGCGTGCATCTTGTGAACGAGTTCTCCTATTCTGCGCAGAATATATGTACTTCAATAAATTACAAAAACCTACATTGGTTTCAGTCTACTATTTCTTGTTACTTGTTTCATCTTCAATTATTCTAAAACAGTTAATTAATCTACACCTGCTGCACCCTGGGTATTTTCCACCACAATATATATACATACACATATATATATACATATACATACACATATATATATACATATATATATATATGTATGTGTGTATATATATATATATATATATATATATATATACACACACATACATACATATATATACATACACACATACACATATATATATACACACACATATATATATATATACATATATATACATACACACATATATATACATACATATATACATATATATACATATATATACATACATATATACACATGTATATATATACATATATATGCATATATATATATACATATATATATATACATATATACACATATATATACATATATATACACATATACAACCCCAAATCAGAAAAAGTTGGGACAGTATGGAAAACACAAATAAAAAAAGAAAGTAGTGATTTCTAAATGTACTTTGACTTGTATTCCATTGCAGACAATACAACAGCACATCATTTAATGTGTTCCTCATGAGTTTTTATTGTTTTTGTTTAAAAGAAACAAAATTCCTATTTTGGTTCTTGCAACACATTTAAAAAAAAGTTGGAACAGTAAAGCATTTACCACTTTGTAATGTTGCCATTCCTTTTCACAACACTTAAAAGACGTTTAGGGACTGAAGACACCAAGTGATGAAGTGTTTCAGGTGTAATTTTGTCCCATTCTTGCTGCAAACAAGTCTTAAGGTGGGCAACAGTACGGGGTCTTCGTTGTCGCATTTTGGCCTTCAAAATGCGCCGCACATTCTTTATTGGAGACAGGTCGGGACTGCAGGCAGGCCAGTCAAGTACCCGTATCCTCTTCCTCCGCAGCCAGGACTTTGTAATGTGTGCAGAATGTGGTTTTGCATTATCTTGTTGAAATACGCATGGACGTCCCTGAAAAAGATGTCTTCTTGAAGGCAGCATATTGTGCTCCAAAATCTCTATGTACTTTTCAGCATTAATGGTGCCATCACAGAAGTGCAAGTTACCTTTGCCAAGGGCACTGACACAACCCCATACCATGACAGACTCTGGCTTTTGGACTTGTTGCTGGTAACAGTCTGGATGATCCTTTTCTTCTTTGGTCCGGAGCACACGGCGTCCATTTCTCCCAAAAAATACCTGAAATACTGATTCATCTGACCACAGTACACGTTTCCACTGTGTGATGGTCCATCCCAGATGGACGGCGCTTCTGGACACTGTTAACATAGGGCTTCCTTTTGGCACAGTACAGTTTTAACTGGCATTTGTGGCTGTAACTACGTATTGTGGTACTTGACAAAGGTTTGCCAAAGTAGTCCTGAGCCCATGTGGTGATATCGCTTATAGATGAATGACGATTCTTGATGTAGTGCCGCCTGAGGGATCGGAGATCACGGTTGTTCAGCTTAGGCTCGCGCCCTTGTCCTTTACGCACTGAAATTCCTCCTCATTCCTTGAATCTTTTAATTATGTTATGTACTGTTGAAGGTGAAATGAGCAAATGTCTTCCTATCTTTCTTTGAGGAACATTGTTTTTAAACATTTCAATAAGATGGGCGATCCTCGGCCCATCTTTGCTCCTAAAGGACTAGACCTTTCTTGGATGCTGCTTTTGTACCAAATCATAATTACAATCACCTGTTGACATCACCTGTTTCAAATCACATCATTATTTAACCAATTTACCTGATTACTAGCCCTAAATTGCTCCTGTCCCAACCTTTTTTGGAATGTGTTGCAGGTCTGAATGACAGGAAAGGATGTATATTTACAAATGAAATTAAGTTGACCAGACAAAACATGAAATATTTTGTGTTCACATTGTCTGCAATGAAATACAAGTCAAAGTACATTTAGAAATCACTACTTTCTTTTTTTATTTGTGTTTTTCATACTGTCCCAACTTTTTCTGATTTGGGGTTGTATATACATATATATGCATATATATACATATATACACATACACATATATATATACACATACATATATACACATATATATATACACATATATATATATACACATACATATATATATACACATATATATATATATATATATATACATATATATATATATATATACATATATATATATATATATATATACATATATATATATATATATATATACATATATATATATATATATATATACATATATATATATATATATATATATACATATATATATATATATATATATACATATATATTAGGGCTGTCAAATGATTAAAATTTTTAATCAAATTAATCAGAATTTTTAGTGGATTAATCAGGATTAATCACTATTTGCAATTACATCCTATATATATATATATATATATATATATATATATATATATATATATATATATATATATATATATATATAAATAAATTCAGAAAACACAAGGACATAATTCCTGGAGGATCAGAGCTAAGCTAATGGAGGCTGTAGGATATATTTCTGATAAACAGGACCACGCAGTCTGAAGCACTTTGATCATTTTTATTGACACAACACCGGCAGCAGAGAAACACGTACATCATCTTTTCTCTTAATAATTCACCACAACAAAGATAAGAGATCAACGGGTGCTAACGTCTCCGTGCTGAGATCAATAAATATTCAGAACATAAAATACTTGATCAGCAGAATCAGCAGTGTGATCAGAGATCAGGAAACAGACAGTGAGAGGAAGAGTTACCAGGCTGCAACACAATAAATACAAAGTCACTTTAACGCTCTCTGTTAGCCCATATAATACAAAAAGATATGGTACATATATACACACACAGTCACTGTTCTCAGGTCATCATCAACTTTATTTAAAGGAGCTGAAGCTCAGCTGAACCTGCCAGCAGGATCTCTGCATCCACGCTAACGCTACATGCTAAACATATTTAAAGGGCCACACCTGTGTTTTCACTTTAAATCTTTTCTACTACAAATCAAACATGCCAAACGTGAACAATAACCAGACACAAACATAATCTAAGATTATTTCTTAGAGTTTTCAGATGATCCAGAATGAAAATCTGCAGAATTTACTGTTTGTTTTTTCTGCTTGAGATGGAAATGTGTTAACATTCTCAGTTTCTTTTGTTTTATTTAAAATCTGCAGAGATTTGTGCATTATTCTGCGCCCACAGATTCCACGTGGCCCTGCAGATCACTGATTTAAAGGCACATCCCAGTGCTCACATGGCTCGGTTCAGACATCCACCTGCCAGCATCTGGTTGTAAACGTTTCCCTGTTTCCAGTCTTCATGCTAAACCAAGCTAACTGCTGTAGTTTCATATGTACGTGACAAGAGAATGGCGTCAATCTGACACGGAAAGCGCAGTTCAGACCAAAGGTTCGCAACGAGACTCAACCGTCGCTTTCTTCTTTTCCTAAACTCAACCGTCGCTTTCTTCTCGTGATAACACGGCAAGTGGCGCGTATGTTTACGCCCGCTGTATACAGCGTAGACATACACGTGGGCGTGTATGTCTACGTGAAGTAATGACGCCATGTCTCCTTGTTAGTCTCCGGTCAGCAGCGCTCTGAAAGCTGCCAGTTTCCACCAATGAGACGAGACGGCAGGAAACCACTCTCTGTTCTTCTGGTCTAACTTCAGACTTTTCAGGCTGTTTTGTAGCTGGATATCATTTGTAGCGTCTTGAAATATGAATGAGGAGCGAGATAGTGAGAGACTTGCTACAGCTGCATTTCTAGTAGAGATGAAACGGAGAAAACAGCGTTTTAATTCTCTGATTCTCTGCTTTGTTCTAACGCTGCTCCCTCTCTTCAATCACTCTCACGGCAGTTTGTGAAACGGTCACGTAATTTAATCTTTGTGATTTGTGTACAAAAGTTTTCTAAAGTAATGTATTTAAATGGGAAGCATCTTTTCGTGATCACAGGACGATTCTCAATGAGAAGATGACGTAGCATTAAGAGCGACTACATTAGTGATTAGTATGAAAGGGTGAAAATCAGCATAGGGAGGTTAGTCGGGGGGGTGGATGGATCAAACAACACATGACCTTCACCCAGGAGACCGGGGATCAGGTCCCATGTCTCACGTTTCCTAAACCCAACCGTCCCACTGTATACAGCTTATTATGATAAATGTGTTCGTGTACACGAATCAAATAGATTAAATTACGTGGCCATTTCATGAACTGCCGTGAGACTGGCTCGCTCCACCACATACCTCACTGTAAAGTTGCTGTAAAGTTGCTGTAAAGTTGTTGTAAAGTTGCTGTAAAGTTGTTGTAAAGTTGCTGTAAAGTTGTTGTAAAGTTTAAATAACTGGTGATGAACAAGTTTAAACATCAAACACAGGTATGGTCTTTAAAAAGGTCACTTCTCTTTGTCTTCTTTTTGTATTTACAGTTCATGGAGGGTCAAAGGAACAGCTTCACTTAAAGGTACAGTAACAGTTCTTAAAGAACGGCGTGGAACCATTTCAACAGGAAGTGGAGAAAACAAAAGACCGTTTAAGGACCCGACAGCTTCAGATGTCGTTTCTTACAATGTGAAAGAAAAACAGGTTTTAAATTCCACTTAGAGGAGTATGGAGGTAAATAATAACAGAACTAACAAACTATTACTATCTAATAAACAGCTGATTGATACTGGAGTTTAATCATCACTAAATACTCTTAAATTCCACTGAAATTTAAATATAAAGTATTTTACTTTGAAAGCAATCTGTCTCAAGTTCACAGCATGAATTACGACGTTTCGCTCCAGTTTGGTTAGTCACCAAAACTACTTCGTTAAGTTTGCTCTTGTGTGAAGTAAACAACATTTTTCATCTTCCTGCTGAGATATATGTGACTTTTTTTCCAACGAAAATGCGGGGATTATGACATCATGCAAGCCCTGCATATTTTGCGCGGAAATTGGAAATTTATGCGGCAAAAGTGCGGCGTATTTGAAAAAAATGCGGCCCCCAATATGCAGACTTTGGCTGATTATGCGTTGAATTATGCGATCACATAATCACATTTTTCTGGAGGGACTGAAAAGGCTTTTATTTTTCACCTGTAGTCTCCTGTTGGGTTACTTGACCTCCGTGCGTACGTTCCTGACCTAATGAACATGTAACACAGACGTGTTTCTCAGGTAAAGTGAGGTTACCTTTAACGTCTCCAGATCTACATTTGGGTTTTTAAGTGAGTTTTGAGCCCAAAGTGATCTCTGTGCACCAAGTGTTTTTATCTCCAGTAGAGCTTTTTTAATGTGATCATTGTGCAAAATGTACATGAAAATATGTGAAAGGAAACACGGCTAACGACTGACTCCAGAAACATCGTCCGTCGCTCCCAGAGGAGAAATCACAGCTTTCAAAGTAAAATCCTCAAACTGTAAATTATTCTTATTTTCACAACATTACATAATCAGTAGTGATTACATCCAGTTGATTTTAAGACTCAGATTACTATAAATAAAGATGTGATTAGCGTCCATGCTGGAGCTGTTTCTGACGTGATCATGTTCAGGTTAAATGAGTCGAGACATTCAGATCAAGTTAAGATTAAACCAGCAGCCAATCAGACGCAGACATCCATCCGCTATAAACCGGCTTCATCAATAGACAGATAAATAAATCTACAACGTATAAATAAACTACTTCATGGACCTTCATTGCAGCTTCTGTTAAAGTGACGTGTCGACGTGCAGCGGCTGCAGACTCACGGCGCCATGACGTCGTGACGTGCAGCGGCTGCAGACTCATGACATCATGACGTGCAGCGGCTGCAGACTCATGACATCATGACGTGCAGCAGCTGCAGACTCACGGCGCCATGACGTCATGACGTGCAGCGGCTGCAGACTCATGCAGTGTGTGTCTGCATTCATGTCGGAGAGGTTATGTAACTTTTATAGCATTAATATTCCTTCAAAAGTGCGTTCATTCGCCTGCAGCCGAGCTGGACGTGAAACCTGATGCAAAGATGTTTCCAGAAGACTTCCCGGGTAAGTGTGACCTGTTTTTAGTTACCATGCATCCTGGGAGATGATGAAGCAGCCAATGAGCTGTGAGATGGAGGTCCTGGTCGGTTTAATTTACGGCTCCTCTTCAGATTTATTCTCGCCGTCAGACGTCGTCGAATATTCGGCTGCGAGACGACGACATGGACAGATATCGTCCCCCTGCATGTCTGAAGAAAGAGCAGGACACTAAATCAGGTTTCTGCAGCTTCCAGCAGGTTAAATGTTAGACTTTAACTCTTGTTGTCCTTCGCAAATTTGACCCGTTTCAAATATGGGTTTCTTTTATCCAAATTGCCCAAAATTAACATGGATGCACAATGAATGGAACCCATAAAACATTCTTTGCATGTAAAGTTGATGATGGCTTTTATTAAATTATTTGTAAATTTTTGTGAAAGCACCAATTGTCAACTATACAATATCTCCTTAATATCGATATTGAGGTATTTGATCAACAATATCGTGATATTAGATTGTTTCCATATGGCCCAGCTCTAGTAACTATGTACATAACGTAGTTATGATTCGTACATAAACCTAAAATAACTCTGTTTTCAACCTGGACACCAACAACGGTCTCCTAGGTTTTTGTTAGTCCCCCCCTCACAAAACCACAATCTCTTTCTACACTTTGTTCCTAAATCTAACCAAAGGTTTCACACTGTTTTTTAAGACCTAAATTCAGATGTTCAGATTTGTGTTTTTCAAAGGACACGTGGAAACTCTGAATTGAACTGTTCAGATAGTTATTATCATAGAAAGGATGAACAGTGGAGTAGATATGTTATCAGGGTCATTAAGGTAAAGTTACTTTATTGTCACATACACATACATGAAGCCAAATTCATTCTCTGCATTTAACCCCTCCCTCAAGGGAGCAGTGGGCAGCCAATCACAGCACCCGGGGACCAACTCCAGATCTGAGCCAGTGCCTTGCTCAAGGGCACTGACTGGAGAACCTAGTACATGGTTTTTGATGGTGGGGGGCGGGGGGGCACGGAGCACCCGGAGGAAACCCACGCAGACACGGGGAGAACATGCAAACTCCACACAGAAAGGCCTGGTGCCGACCACTGGGCCACCGCGCCGACCACTGGGCCACAGCGCTGACCGCTGGGCCACCGCGCTGACCGCTGGGCCCCCGTGCCGACCGCTGGGCCACCGTGCCGACCACTGGGCCACCGCGCCGACCGCTGGGCCACCGCGCCGACCGCTGGGCCACCGCGCCGACCGCTGGGCCACCGCGCCGACCGCTGGGCCACCGCGCCGACCGCTGGGCCACCGCGCCGACCGCTGGGCCACCGCGCCGACCGCTGGGCCACCGCGCCGACCACTGGGTCACCGCGCCGACCACTGGGCCACCGCGCCGACCAGTGGGCCACCGCGCTGACCAGTGGGCCACCGTGCCGACCACTGGGCCACCGCGCCGACCACTGGGCCACCGCGCCGACCACTGGGCCACCGCGCCGACCACTGGGCCACCGCGCCGACCACTGGGCCACCGCGCCGACCAGTGGGCCACCACGCCGACCACTGGGCCACAGTGCTGACCACTGGGCCACCGTGCTGACCACTGGGCCTCCGTGCTGACCACTGGGCCACCGTGCTGACCACTGGGCCTCCGTGCTGACCACTGGGCCTCCGTGCTGCGTTACTGAAGAAAGGATGAACAGTGGTGTAAACATGTTATCAGGGAGGTGCGTTTACCTGCCGGCCTCGGCCTCCAGAGGGTCGTCTGTCAGAGTCTCGGCGTTGAAGTCTAAAGGTTCGGCGTCCTGCAGCAGCTCCATGCAGTCTCTCTCCGACCGACTCCCAGAGCGAGAATATTTAGCCTCTGTTCAACAGACAGCAGCTGTCAGCACCGATCAATAACTAGTTATTAACAAGGCGGCTCTTTTCTCTACGGAGTTAGAGGATAGTTTGATTATCTACGTTCTCTTCAAAGCCCAAAACTCTCATTGTTAGGGCTGCGACTACCGATTGTTTTCATCGTGGATTATTCTCACAATGAATGGATGACTTGTTCTGTCTCTAAACGTACATCAGTGTTTCTAACGCTTCATTTCCTGCATTCTGGTAAAGTTTTCTGCAATAATAAGTTATGGTGCAAATGTTTATGATTATGAGATATTTGGGGGGTTTGCACTGGCCAGTTTTAGTTATTGGGGTGTTTGTAACCCCATTCCCCTTGTAAAATATGCCAATGCCCAAAGGGTTAGTTTACTGTCACAGAGGAAAGAAAAGAGAAAAGACAGGAAGTATGTAGGGAAGGAAAGAAATGCAGAGAAGGGAGGAAGGATGAAAGGAAGGAGGATTCAGAGGAGAGAAGAAACTAGAAATTATTCACATTTAACAAGCTGACATCAATCAAGTTTACCTGATGTATATAAAAAAAACTCAAACTGATTAATCAGTTATCAGAATAGTTGGAGATTAATGAATAGTTGACCACTAATCCATTCATCTCTGCAGCTTTAGTCATTTATACCACGGGAGTTGTGCTATCGCTGCCTTGTTTTGTTGTTTTTGTCTTATTGTGTGACGTCAGTATTTATAAATGGTTATGAAATAACAGAACTAACAAAGTAACTCAGCGGTGGAGCAGCAACTCTGTCTGTCTACGAGGTAAAATGACTGTTTTTGTAAAGGGCCGTCTGACAGCGAGGGAAGGATCTGGAAATACTCAGCGCCTATGGAGAAGTAGCTCATACAAGCTTTAACCATCTCGACCGTCTCGTTAAGCAGCTTTAACCATCTCGACTGTCTCGTTAAGCAGCGGTAAACATCTCGACTGTCCCGTTAAACCAGCGTAGTTCAGCTGTGTTTAGTTAGACGTACGTCTGCTGTTGCCGGCCGCCACTGTGTCGGAGTAACTGGTCTCCTTCATTTCATGGCTGCTCCTGTTCCTCGCCGTGTAGTCTTCTCTCTGGTTTCCATAGCGCTCCTTCCACTCCTGCAACACACACACACACACACACACACACACACTAATGGTAAAACGCCACAAGTGTATCTGTGGAGGAGGTCTGAGCTGGATCGGAGGCTTTACTCACTCTGCGTCTGTTCTCGCCGTCTTCAATCCGTTGGCGCTTCCTCTTCTCTGTGAAAACAAACATGTTGAGAGTCTCAGAGGCTGCAGGCTGCTGTTCTGGATGACTCAGACTGTTAGCACAGTGTTACCTGTGATGCATGGCAGGGATTCCCAACCAGGGAACTTGTACCCCTGGGGTACTTCTGCTGTTGCCAGGGGGTATGGGGAAAAATTGTGGAGTAGCTCAATTCATTTGAAATTTTTTTACCGGTTTATAAAAACTTTCTATATCAGAATTATGACGAAAGAACGTTGAAAAAACAGACAAATGTTGGAAAAAGCTACAAAAACGCAACGCTTTTTGGAAAAGTGAGAGAGAAAACATCTGAAAAAGCTAAAAAAAAAATTTGCAAAATTGACAAAAAAATACATACACACAGTGACAAAAAATTGGATTTAATAAAATGACAAAAACGTCGAGAAAAGTGTAGAAAAAGAACAAAATGTTGAAATTTTGAGCCAGAAAAACACAAAGTTGCAGGTCGACGGGACGACAACACGAGAGTTAAAGGAATATATCAGCTGTAACACCTGAACATGTTGCAGATGTGTAAGAGGGTAAAAACTAGTTACCAAGTAAACACAGAAGTGTAAATAGATAGTTAGCTAAAAGTAATGTTATGTATGTTAGAAGTACTGACTACACAGTGGAAATAGTTAACTATAAGTAATGTTATGTATGTTAGAAGTACTGACTACACAGTTGAAATAGTTAACTAAAAGTAATGTTATGTATGTTAGAAGTACTGACTAAACAGTTGAAATAGTTAACTAAAAGTAATGTTATGTATGTTATACGTACTGACTACACAGTGGAAATAGTTAACTAAAAGTAATGTTATGTATGTTAGAAGTACTGACTACACAGTTGAAATAGTTAACTAAAAGTAATGTTATGTATGTTAGAAGTAATGACTAAACAGTGGAACTAGTTAACTATAAGTAATGTTATGTATGTTAGAAGTAATGACTAAACAGTTGAAATAGTTAACTAAAAGTAATGTTATGTATGTTAGAAGTACTGACTAAACAGTTGAAATAGTTAACTAAAAGTAATGTTATGTATGTTAGAAGTACTGACTACACAGTGGAAATAGTTAACTAAAAGTAATGTTATGTATGTTAGAAGTACTGACTAAACAGCTGAAATAGTTAACTATAAGTAATGTTATGTATGTTAGAAGTACTGACTACACAGTGGAAATAGTTAACTAAAAGTAATGTTAATTATAGTTAACTATTATATATAAGTAATTGATAAACGGTTGAAACATTCCACTTCACTCCCCAGCAGTAGGAGTACGACTGCTGACCAAATCAACCTAAATACTGACAGACCAACAGTAACAACATCCTCTTGTATATAATGAACGTGTAGCGTGACTTGAACGGCCGTCTTTTGACTGAAAGTTCTGCCAAAC
>CM042442.1:32883943-32963943 GCA_023631565.1 Gymnocephalus cernua | reverse complement strand
ATAATATATTCACAACTATATGTAACACAACTAAGACAAACAACAACAAAACTAGAAAGAGAACGATATACAGACGGGGAGTAATCTTTTCAACATATCATATTGGTGCAATTCTTCATATGATCATTTTAATGTTTCTGTGCTTGTATGCGAGGTGCATAAAGACCAGAAACGTTCCCACTACTCCTGTCAACTGATGGATGCATCGATGAGAGATTGGGTTGGTATGATTATAGTCTGAGGACTCATCATGGTTTCACGATTATCAGGATAATGTCATTAATGTCACACAGTACTAATCACATGAACGGTCTTGAGATTTTCATCTTTTATTAATTGCTGTCTTCATCTCATACGCAGTGTTATTAATACCTGTAATGCAGTTAATTGGTAAAGTCCTGGAGGTCTACAAGCTCCTGATGTTATGGAAGTGGCAGATTAACATCGTAGGCCAAACATTGACTCTACACAGACGGGAGGAAGCTACATACATGTTCACTGACTGAAGGTCTTGACAGGACTACATCCTGTCTTCCACAGACTAAGCTAGTGGATCAAGGAGAGATGTCCATCATTTGAGACTAAAATGAAATCACACTGAAACCATGCAGGAACTCATAGGGCTCCTTTAATAGTGGAACCGGTTAATGGCTGCATCCCTACTGATGGGTTATATCAAATTAATGGAAGGTTATGATGAAAACAAGGCACTCAGACGCACCTGCAGTCGGCGTGTACACGTATCTGCTGAACCAGCCGGCCGGCTCAGAGGACGGGAAGCTGTGGACGAACTGGTGCGTTGAGCTGGTCTCATTCTTGGCGACGTCCTCCAGGTGGATGGCCTGCTGCAGAAGGATCTGCCACTGGACACGAGTCCTGTTGTGCCTCTGAACCGCGTAGATCACCTAAACGAGGACGTTTTAGAGTCACATCACGGTGATTCTGTCTATACTCAACTGCCCGTCACATCTCCTGTTTCTTAGCCTCCCTTCACCCCTTCACCTGGCTGTTCACTGGTCAAATTAGGGAGGAATTTAGGCCATTGATGTGTTGATGTGTGTCCTGTGTTGTGTTTACAAGGCTGCTGGCATCTGGTGGTGCTTTTTGTTTTCTGCGTATGTGTTGTAGACATCCTGTTGCCCACTAAATTTGCTTTTCTAAGGATAAAGTCAAACTTGAACTTGAGACAAGTTTGAATTTGGTAAACAGGTGCGGATGTTTGGCTTGATATCAAACCAGTTTGAATGTTTTCTCCCTCTCACCTGTTTATGGAGCTTCACCAGGCTCTTCTCACCTGTTTATGGAGCCTCACCAGGCTCTTCTCACCTGTTTATGGAGCCTCACCAGGCTCTTCTCACCTGTTTATGGAGCTTCACCAGGCTCTTCTCACCTGTTTATGGAGCTTCACCAGGCTCTTCTCACTGGGATAAGTGTTCTGTTTGTCGTCAAAATCCTCGTAGTCGTCCATGTTCCTGCCCATCTTCTCTTGGTAATCCACGGGACACTGAGAGGGGACACGGCAGGTCATTACCTCTCTCATCATATCTGATCCATGGATCATGTCACTGAGAGCTGCTGGTAAAGTGTCCCCACTTACCTTTCTCAGAATGGTATCGATGTACTTCCTCAGCGGATGGTTATACTTGATGGATTCACTGACTTTTCTCACCTCCTGCAGAATAAAACAGGCTTCACAGTGAAAACACTAAACGATCTAAACATCAAACATCACCAGAACTAAGACTGTCGACGGATATTCTGAATTTGAATGTATATTCGAATTGTAAAAAGAAACAGAAATTAAATATTAAATACTATATTTGAATATTATGAGAGAAAACACATTATATTCCCTAAACATTCAGCTTCCTGTCTGATTGAACGGGTCAGAAGAGAGTTCACAGCGAGCGAGGAGGCGTGTTGATGGCGCTTCTGTCAGGCAGCTACCAGAAGCAAATAAACCACGAGGGCGAAGGAGAAGACGCCACACAGACTCCAACGTCAATGTTTTACTGCAGAGACAACTAGACTTGGACATTTCTGTCAGGAAGGACAGATGCAATAAACTCGGTTGTTTCTGAACTGTGAGCGCGGTGTAATCTGCTGAGTCATGTTCTGCCTCCTGCACACTCCAGAGAGAGAGAGAGAGGGAGAGACAGAGAGAGAGAGGGAGGGAGAGAGAGAGAGAGAGAGAGAGGGAGGGAGAGAGAGAGAGAGAGAGGGAGGGAGAGAGAGAGGGAGAGAGACAGAGAGAGAGAGCGAGAGAGGGAGAGACAGAGAGACAGAAAGAGAGAGAGGGAGAGAGAGAGAGAGAGAGAGAGGGAGAGAGACAGAAAGAGAGAGAGGGAGAGAGAGAGAGGGAGAGAGAGAGGGAGAGAGACAGAGAGAGAGAGAGGGAGAGAGAGAGGGAGAGAGACAGAGAGAGAGAGAGGGAGAGACAGAGAGACAGAAAGAGAGAGAGGGAGAGAGAGAGAGAGAGAGAGAGGGAGAGAGAGAGAGACAGAGAGACAGAAAGAGAGAGAGGGAGAGAGAGAGGGAGAGAGAGAGACAGAAAGAGAGGGAGAGAGAGAGAGAGAGGGAGAGAGAGAGACAGAAAGAGAGGGAGAGAGAGAGAGAGAGACAGAGAGAGAGGGAGACAGAGAGAGAGGGAGAGGGAGAGAGAGAGACAGAAAGAGAGGGAGAGAGAGAGAGAGGGAGAGAGAGACAGAAAGAGAGGGAGAGAGAGAGAGAGAGACAGAGAGAGAGGGAGACAGAGAGAGAGGGAGAGAGAGAGAGAGAGAGAGAGAGAGGGAGAGAGAGACAGAAAGAGAGGGAGAGAGAGAGAGGGAGACAGAGAGAGAGGGAGAGAGAGACAGAAAGAGAGGGAGAGAGAGAGAGAGAGGGAGAGAGAGACAGAAAGAGAGGGAGAGAGAGAGAGAGGGAGACAGAGAGAGAGGGAGAGAGAGAGGGAGAGAGAGGGAGAGAGAGAGAGAGAGACAGAAAGAGAGGGAGAGAGAGAGAGGGAGAGAGAGAGGGAGAGAGAGGTAGAGAGAGAGAGAGAGAGGGAGAGAGAGACAGAAAGAGAGGGAGAGAGAGAGAGAGAGACAGAGAGAGAGGGAGACAGAGAGAGAGGGAGAGAGAGAGGGAGAGAGAGAGAGAGACAGAAAGAGAGAGAGGGAGAGAGAGGGAGAGAGAGAACTAACTGAAGTTATACGCTATATAAAGATATTATTTTATTAATTTATTTTGTAATGTGTCGGTATTCTGTGTATACCTTTTTAAAGATATTTTTATATCTATAAATACCATTTAACTACAGTGTAAATGTGTATTTGCCACTTGTATATACGTGTGTACATTCTTTCCTTTGTATGTTTTATTTTAAACCTACATTGTGTAATTGTTTGAGTTGATTCTCAGCAAAAACCCTTTTGTTCCTTGACAAACATGATATCTGAAAGTCACTTTTTGCGGGTTTTCACGGCCCTAACTGTAACGTGCAGCGGCTGCCGCCCACCTCCATGACGTCCTCCAGGTTCTCCTCGGCGTCCGCCTTCTCCGTCATCAGCTTGGACGCCTTGAAATACGTCTTGATGAGCAAGTGTCCGTGGCGTGAGGCGTTCCAGTAGGAGCGAGGGATCTCCACCAAGCCGTAGCCGAGCAGCAGCACCAGCAGGAACAGACCCCAGGTGTTAGCTGCTGTGATCCCGATGGTCTGCAGCTCGTACCTGAAGCACATCGGAGGACACAAAGGTAGCTCACCTGTGCTGCATGTTTACTGCTGGGCTAATGGGCAACTGTTCACCTGAAGTCAGCGTCCGCTAAAAGTTCTGTTGTTGCTGCTGACAGACTCAGATTATTATTCTAAGAGTCTGACAACATTATGGGATGGATCCCTACAGAGATAGACCTTTTAGTTAAAGAGTAAGATCCTTTTAGTTTAACATCAAACAGCCCCGAAATCACCATCACCAAACTACACCAGACTCCATGTAAATAATCAGGACTTTTATCATCGTAAAACACAGTTCATTCAAAGTGGACAGAAACTAAATAAAACTACCAAAACCTGTCTTGGTTCATCTTTCCACTGTTCCAACAATCACCACTCTGGTCTGGTTGGAATAAACCCTTAATTCACCCATTTACATGTGGAGATATGCTGGCTCTATACACGCTAAAAGTCCTGATTATTTACATGGAGTCTGGCTCTATACACGCTAAAAGTCCTGATTATTTACATGGAGTCTGGCTCTATACACGCTAAAAGTCCTGATTATTTACATGGAGTCTGGCTCTATACACGCTAAAAGTAGTGATTATTTACATGGAGTCTGGCTCTATACACGCTAAAAGTAGTGATTATTTACATGGAGTCTGGCTCTATACACGCTAAAAGTAGTGATTATTTACATGGAGTCTGGCTCTATACACGCTAAAAGTAGTGATTATTTACATGTAGTCTGGCTCTATACACGCTAAAAGTCCTGATTATTTACATGGAGTCTGGCTCTATACACGCTAAAAGTCCTGATTATTTACATGGAGTCTGGTGTAGTTTGGTGATGGTGATTTCGGGGCTGTTTCATGTTAAACTAAAAGGATCTTACTCTTTAACTAAAAGGTCTATCTCTGTAGGGATCCATCCCATAATGTTGTCAGACTCTTAGAATAATAATCTGAGTCTGTCAGCAGCAACAACAGAACCTTTAGTGGACTAACTGATGCTGAACAAGCCTATTACAGAGTTTAAACGCAATACTGGACCAGTTTCAAAGCTAGTCACTTATGGCGTTTTTCCATTACACGGTACCTGCTCGACTCGCCTCGACTCGCTTTTCCATTCTGATAAAAAGTACCTGGTACCTGCTAACAGGTACTTTATTTAGTATCACCTCCGTGGAGGTTCCAAGCGAGCTGAGGTGATACCAAAAGATGACGTGAAAACCTGCAGACTACCGATTGGTCGGAGAGAATCGCCACTAATCACTGCGTCATCATCGCTATAGCGACAGACGGGGGCATCCTGAACCAACACACCTTCACGTTCTGGGTGTCGCGTGAGGTCACGGGAGTTTACTGCGGCGCCGCTATACGACCAGCCACGCTGAGGCGGTACTAAAATCTGCGATGGAAAACGGGCGAGGCGAGTCGAGCAGGTACCACGTAATGGAAAAACGCCAAAAATGTGTCTTCTGGCAGCACATGCCGAGAATCAAAAACAACACGTCTTCCACGTTCTGCGTGTCGCGTTAGATCACTGCAGTTTCCTGCGACGTCACTATGACGACCAGCCACGCTCGCCTCACGCATGAGGCGATACTAAATCTGCAATGGAAACAGGAGGACGGGGCACCGCGGCCAAGTCGAGCCGAGCAGAGCAGGTACTAGCAGTGGGTAAAACAGTAAAAGTAAAGGTACTACTTTATTGTCACATACACATACATGTAGCGAATAGCGCCACTAGACACACATGCATGAGAAAATAGGGTCCAGGTTGAAGAAAACAAAATGTAATTGCACTTAAATGCAATACTTCACAGGTAAAATATGAATAAGTGTTCTCAGAAACAGCTCACTCACCAGGACAGGTGCCACTCGGGATGAACAGCCACGTAAATGAGCAGCGAGCCGAAGATGAGCAGGTAGGTCCCGTAGTAAATGGCGTTTTCTATCAGAGCCGTTTTGATTTTCCCCGTGATGGAGAAGCCTCCGGAGCGGGCGTAGGACTGCATGAAGGGCAGCAGCAGCCTGAAAAACACAAAGCACACCCGTACGCTAAGGATTATATACGGTGGGGAGCATATGGTAATAAACATTTCTGTACACGGTTCAACCATAAGAAACTATAAAGGTTTCCCGATGGCGAAGGAAAAGTAAAACGCTCCACGGGTTTCATCCTGGAGCGCTTTAGTGCAATCAAAGGTCATATACAGTACATACAATATGTCAATGTTTTAAATATTAAAACACACATGCAACATCACACGGATGCAAATTGTTCTGCTGTATGTTGCCAGGGTTACAAATATTTAAATGTTATGATAAATACCAATCAGATACCTACTCAATGCAGACTTCTTTTCTTATTGTTAAACTGCTGTATGGTACATATTTGTCTAGGTGTCTTTTACATTTGTTTATCAAGTAAATATGGGGTCCAATCAGGTTTTTACGATCATCTTTGTGTCATAAATGTTGTTATAATTCAATAATAGAATGATTTGATTTGAATGTGCTGCTGGCCAATGAAGACTTGAGCTGGTGCTAGATGTGTAACTGGCAGCTGTCTTGTTAGAAGAAGAAGATGATGATGATGATGATGATGATGATGATGATGATGATGATGATGATGATGATGGACCAATAGAAGGAGTTTTTCTTGGGTGATGTCGATGAAACAACTAAATATAACAATTTACTTGAGTAAAAACTATTCGTATACGAGAAAAAAATGTACTTCAGGTAAGTAGACCTTAAAGACGACACCTGCTGTACATTATTTACAAATGAAAAGCTCACAGCAAGGCTGCCGACGTTGCCACTGAGGCAATTAGTTTCATTATGAATGGTCTAAACTTTGGGTTTAGGGTTCCCTATGAAGGCTAAAATTCATTCTGTAGACGTGTTGTAGATGTTAAAGCGCCCTATAGTTCCTCACCTGAATACATGCCTCATTGTGTGTGAATAGAGGTGAATGAATATAGAGTATTTGTTTGTGTTGCAGCAGTGTCAGCTTTAGGGCTATTTTAGTCGATTAGTCGACTAATCGGTCGTTTTGGTCTTAGTCGACAAGTCGATAAGTCAGTTTTTATTCTTATTCGTGCTTAATTACTCATTTCCAAGCAACTTATGAGAACATTTCTGGTGAACACGAGATTTAAAGTGGAGCTTTTGCAGGATTAATTTCAGAGAAACTCAGTTTTCCAGATGGTTAATTAACTACATTTATATTGAGCTTTTCTAGTCTTAACCAGCTCTCAAAGAGCTCAGCTCTGTCGATTACATCAACTAATCGGTTAGTCGACAAAATCATATAAGAGTTAGTCGACTAAGAGTTTCTTCAGTCGAGGACGGCCCTAATCAGCTTTGTTTCATACAGCCCCCGCTGCTAAAATATAATCCTACAGGAAACACTGCATTCGCCCGTTTTAGCCAGACGGATCATTTACAGCTGTAGTCCTTTGGCGAGACGTTTTCAACCGAGAGCAACAGGAAACAGAAAGACTTTGGTAAAGGTTAGAATAGACAGACGGAGGACGACAAGACGACAGCAACAGCAACAAGCTAAGCGTTGTCAAGCAGCCGTGCAGAGTAACCGATACGGTGTTTACGACACAGACCATGTGAGACACTGGGACGTCCAGTACACCACCCTCCAGAACACCGGCATGATGCCCTCAGGGATGTAGCTCCACGGCTTGTAGCAGGGCGTCGGGACACTGCGGAGGAGAAGGAGGCAAGGCAGCTTTATGTGTAGAGCACATTTCAGCAACAGGGCAATTCAAAGTGCTTTACATGAAGACAATTAAGATACAATAATAAAAGTTACAGTGCAGTATAAGAAATTAAACATTAAAGAGCAGTTAAAAACAGTTAAAAATATAAAAGCAGATAAAATAAGCAACGAAAGTATAAGAAATGGATAGTTATTCAGTCCCTCCAGAAAAACGCGATTATGCGATCGCATAATCAAACGCATAATCAGCCAAAGTCTGCATATTTATGCGGGGGGGACGCATTTTTTCAAATACGCCGCACTTTCGACGCATAAATTGCCGATTTCCGCGCAAAATATGCGGGGCTTGCATGATTTCATAATCCCCGCATTTTCGTTGCAAAAAAGTCACATATATCTCAGCAGGAAGTTGAAAAATGTTGCGTTTACTTCACACGAGAGCAGCCATTTTCCCCCGTTGCCATGGGAACGTTATGAAGTGATGTAATTTCACCTACTGAGAACACTGTGTTGGGGGGGAATCACTTCTTTTCTCTTTTTTATCAAACTGCAATTTTTGCAAGTTCACGCATTTTCATCGCATCAAATTGCATAAATATCCCGCATATTCCATCACATTTTTTAAGAAAACGTGCCGCATAATCAAGGATTTTTGCCCGCAACAATCACAAAAAAACTCCGCGTTTTTCTGGAGGGACTGGTCATTTAAGGAAAGGCAACATCAAAAAGAAAGGTCTTCAGCCGTGATTTAGAAGATCTGAGAGGAGGAGGAGGAGATATGAGCAATTAGACGTGTTCTACTACAGAGATCTTCAAGTCACTGCAGGGGGGGGGGGGATTATTGTTAAGTTTTTGGAATGTCTTAACACGACTCCAAAATATTAGCAAATATAAACCCCCAGTGCTGATAGGCTCACTATAGGTGAGGTAGCCATCTTTAAAATCACTCTGACACACGTCTGGTCGACATTAAAACATACAAACAACACATTGGCTGCATCGCAGGTTCTCAGCAGAAGTTCCTGGAGGAACTTTATCAGACGCAGACGCTAGGAAGGGTGAACCTCTCCTGTCAGACAGTTCTCTTCCCTTACAGGCTGAATTCAACATGTTGCCGTCTGGATCACGCTTTACACTCCCACAACTCAGAACCAACACAACACTCTGTTGTACCTGCAGCCATTGTACTTCCTAATTCTATAAAACATCATGACCAAAGATAACTTATTGACTTACTATTATTATTGATTGTTTACTGTTTTTTATTGTTGTATTGTGTGTGATTTGTACTATACTATCTGCTGCTACTATCATTAGGGGACAATAAAGTAACTTGAACTTGATTTTTTTAAATCATGCCGACTTATTACTTTAATAACGTAGTATTCTATGCACTAAAAAGGTAATTGTAGGCCCAGTTTAATATGCAACTTAATTTTAAATAAAATATGCTCCGTTCCTCCTCGGCTTAAAACCCGTTGAAGACCCGTGTTCTTCCAGAACAAATGACAAAGATTGGGTTCAGGAGTAACGTCCCGACGTACTGAACTCCAGAAGGGTTTTGAGGAAGAAACAGGAACAGCTGTGCATGTCTGAAGGAAAAATAAAAAGATACTCTAAACAGAGCTTCTCAAACTCCGGACCGAGGTCCACATCCGGACCAAACTGGAAGTAAACCGGGCCCAGCACATACTTTGTGTTATGAAAAATGTCTATTGATCAATTCATTGTTAGGGATGTTGAATTTATTGGAAAAAATGGACAATAAACTTGAAAAAGGCAACAATAAAAACGATGGTACAAAACGCCCAAATCAGTCCAAACGTTGAGCAGGAAAAACGAGAACTTCCCCTGAATGTCTGTTGCTTCAAAGAAATGTTCTGTTGTTATTGCCGATCATTGTGGACCTCTGAGCGGGACTAAGGATGAGACGCCGATGTGGCCGGGTCGGCTCAGACGGGAACATACATAAAGGTTTCTTCTTTGATGGAGAAGGTCCAGGACTCGAGTCCCACCTGGGACGGTGTCCTGCATGTCTCCCCCCCTCTCCCCTCTCTCTCTCTGTGAGTCTGTGTGTCCTGCATGTCTCCCCCCTCTCCCCTCTCTCTCTGTGAGTCTGTGTGTCCTGCATGTCTCTCCCCCTCTCTCTCTCTGTGAGTCTGTGTGTCCTGCATGTCTCCCCCCCTCTCCCCTCTCTCTCTGTGAGTCTGTGTGTCCTGCATGTCTCCCCCCCCCTCTCCCCTCTCTCTGTGAGTCTGTGTGTCCTGCATGTCTCCCCCCTCTCCCCTCTCTCTCTCTGTGAGTCTGTGTGTCCTGCATGTCTCCCCCCCCTCTCCCCTCTCTCTCTCTCTCTGTGAGTCTGTGAGTCCTGCATGTCTCCCCCCCCCTCTCCCTGTGAGTCTGTGTGTCCTGCATGTCTCCCCCCCCCTCTCCCCTCTCTCTCTCTGTGAGTCTGTGTGTCCTGCATGTCTCCCCCCCTCTCCCCTCTCTCTCTCTCTGTGAGTCTGTGTGTCCTGCATGTCTCCCCCCCCTCTCCCTCTCTCTCTCTCTCTGTGAGTCTGTGTGTCCTGCATGTCTCCCCCCCCCACTCTCTCTCTCTGTGAGTCTGTGAGTCCTGTATGTCTCCCCCCCCCCTCTCCCCTCTCTCTGTGAGTCTGTGTGTCCTGCATGTCTCCCCCCCCACTCTCTCTCTCTGTGAGTCTGTGTGTCCTGCATGTCTCCCCCCCCTCTCCCCTCTCTCTCTCTGTGAGTCTGTGTGTCCTGCATGTCTCCCCCCCCCCTCTCCCCTCTCTCTCTCTCTGTGAGTCTGTGTGTCCTGCATGTCTCCCCCCCTCTCTCCCCTCTCTCTCTCTCTTGAGTCTGTGTGTCCTGCATGTCTCCCCCCCACTCTCTCTCTCTGTGAGTCTGTGTGTCCTGCATGTCTCCCCCCTCTCTCCCCTCTCTCTCTCTCTTTGAGTCTGTGTGTCCTGCATGTCTCCCCCCTCTCTCCCCTCTCTCTCTCTGTGAGTCTGTGTGTCCTGCATGTCTCCCCCCCTCTCCCCTCTCTCTCTCTGTGAGTCTGTGTCCTGCATGTCTCCCCCCCCTCTCCCCTCTCTCTCTCTGTGAGTCTGTGTGTCCTGCATGTCTCCCCCCCTCTCTCCCTCTCTCTCTGTGAGTCTGTGTGTCCTGCATGTCTCCCCCCCCTCTCTCCCTCTCTCTCTGTGAGTCTGTGTGTCCTGCATGTCTCCCCCCCTCTCTCCCTCTCTCTCTGTGAGTCTGTGTGTCCTGCATGTCTCCCCCCCCTCTCCCCTCTCTCTCTCTCTGTGAGTCTGTGTGTCCTGCATGTCTCCCCCCCCTCTCTCCCTCTCTCTCTGTGAGTCTGTGTCCTGCATGTCTCCCCCCTCTCTCCCCTCTCTCTCTCTCTGTGAGTCTGTGTCCTGCATGTCTCCCCCCCCCTCTCCCCTCTCTCTCTCTCTGTGAGTCTGTGTGTCCTGCATGTCTCCCCCCCCTCTCTCCCTCTCTCTCTGTGAGTCTGTGTCCTGCATGTCTCCCCCCCTCTCTCCCCTCTCTCTCTCTCTGTGAGTCTGTGTGTCCTGCATGTCTCCCCCCCCTCTCCCCTCTCTCTCTCTCTGTGAGTCTGTGTGTCCTGCATGTCTCCCCCCCCTCTCTCCCTCTCTCTCTGTGAGTCTGTGTCCTGCATGTCTCCCCCCCTCTCTCCCCTCTCTCTCTCTCTGTGAGTCTGTGTCCTGCATGTCTCCCCCCCCCTCTCCCCTCTCTCTCTCTCTGTGAGTCTGTGTGTCCTGCATGTCTCCCCCCCCTCTCTCCCTCTCTCTCTGTGAGTCTGTGTCCTGCATGTCTCCCCCCTCTCTCTCTCTCTGTGAGTCTGTGTCCTGCGTGTCTCCCCCCTCTCCCCCCCTCTCCCCCCCTCTCTCTCTCCCCTTTCATATCTCCTCTGTCCTATCCATTAAAGGCAGAAATGCCCAAACAATAATCAGATGCAGACCTTTGAGTTAGAGCTGGGCAACATATCAATATTATACCAATATTATACCAATATTATATCGATATCTTGATATGAGACTAGATATCGTCTTAGATTTTGGAGTTTGTAATATTGTGATATGGTATACGTACGACATACGTGTTTCCTGGTTGTAAAGGCTGTATTACAGTAAAGTGATGTATATTCTGAACCTACCAGACTGTTCCAGCTCTTCTGTTATTTGCCTTTTACCCTCTTAGTCATTATATCCTCATTACTGATGATTATTTATCTAAAATCTCATGGTGTAAATATGTTGTGAAAGCACCAATAGTCAACACTAGTATCGCTGCGGTATCGATATCGAGGTATTTGGTGAATGTCGTCGTGATATATGATTTTCTCCGTATCACCCAGCCCTACTTTGAGTGATGTGTTGGAGAACGCCGGGTTCAGGAGCCATTTAAAACGCATCATTTCAGCACCGGTAACCCAGCCCTAGTGATATCTTTAATATCTGGATATAAAGACATCCGCTGACGCCCTGAAGAAGATGCAGTAATACTTTACTGAGAGACATGTTGTCTACTCACCTTTTGGTGGGTGTGACAGACGTGTTAGCCGCCGTGTGATTGGAGCTGGCGGTGGGAACAGAGGCGTGCCCGTCGTGGTCTTTCTTACACTGATTGTAGATGGTCTGAAGGGACACATTAATAACTTGATTTGATTTATTCAGCACAGTGGTTCCCAACCCTTGTCTGGTTAACTCACTACCCCTTCATCAATTCCCAATGTAGGTTCCAAATGTACAACAATATTCATCATATAACAGTAGATATTGTTAACTATTTCACCTGTTAACTATTTCAGTTGTTAACTATTTCACCTGTTAACTATTTCAGTTGTTAACTATTTCAGTTGTTAACTATTTCAGTTGTTAACTATTTCACCTGTTAACTATTTCACCTGTTAACTATTTCAGTTGTTAACTATTTCAGTTGTTAACTATTTCAGTTGTTAACTATTTCAGTTGTTAACTATTTCACCTGTTAACTATTTCAGTTGTTAACTATTTCACCTGTTAACTATTTCACCTGTTAACTATTTCACCTGTTAACTATTTCAGTTGTTAACTATTTCAGTTGTTAACTATTTCAGTTGTTAACTATTTCACCTGTTAACTATTTCACCTGTTAACTATTTCACCTGTTAACTATTTCAGTTGTTAACTATTTCAGCTGTTAACTATTTCACCTGTTAACTATTTCAGTTGTTAACTATTTCACCTGTTAACTATTTCACCTGTTAACTATTTCAGCTGTTAACTATTTCAGTTGTTAACTATTTCACCTGTTAACTATTTCAGCTGTTAACTATTTCACCTGTTAACTATTTCAGCTGTTAACTATTTCAGTTGTTAACTATTTCACCTGTTAACTATTTCAGTTGTTAACTATTTCACCTGTTAACTATTTCAGTTGTTAACTATTTCAGTTGTTAACTATTTCACATGTTAACTATTTCACCTGTTAACTATTTCAGCTGTTAACTATTTCAGCTGTTAAATATTTCACCTGTTAACTATTTCACCTGTTAACTATTTCAGTTGTTAACTATTTCACCTGTTAACTATTTCACCTGTTAACTATTTCACCTGTTAACTATTTCACCTGTTAACTATTTCAGTTGTTAAATATTTCACCTGTTAACTATTTCACCTGTTAACTATTTCACCTGTTAACTATTTCAGCTGTTAACTATTTCACCTGTTAACTACTTCAGTTGTTAACTATTTCACCTGTTAACTATTTCACCTGTTAACTATTTCACCTGTAAACTATTTCACCTGTAAACTATTTCACCTGTTAACTATTTCAGTTGTTAAATATTTCACCTGTTAACTATTTCACCTGTTAACTATTTCACCTGTTAACTATTTCAGCTGTTAACTATTTCACCTGTTAACTATTTCAGTTGTTAACTATTTCACCTGTTAACTATTTCAGCTGTTAACTATTTCAGCTGTTAACTATTTCACCTGTTAACTATTTCACCTGTTAACTATTTCACCTGTTAACTATTTCACCTGTTAACTATTTCACCTGTTAACTATTTCACCTGTTAACTATTTCACCTGTTAACTATTTCAGCTGTTAAATATTTCACCTGTTAACTATTTCACCTGTTAACTATTTCAGTTGTTAACTATTTCACCTGTTAACTATTTCAGTTGTTAACTATTTCAGTTGTTAACTATTTCACCTGTTAACTATTTCACCTGTTAACTATTTCACCTGTTAACTATTTCACCTGTTAACTATTTCAGTTGTTAACTATTTCAGTTGTTAACTATTTCACCTGTTAACTATTTCAGTTGTTAACTATTTCACCTGTTAACTATTTCACCTGTTAACTATTTCACCTGTTAACTATTTCACCTGTTAACTATTTCACCTGTTAACTATTTCAGCTGTTAACTATTTCAGTTGTTAACTATTTCACCTGTTAACTATTTCAGTTGTTAACTATTTCAGTTGTTAACTATTTCACCTGTTAACTATTTCAGTTGTTAACTATTTCACCTGTTAACTATTTCAGCTGTTAACTATTTCAGTTGTTAACTATTTCAGTTGTTAACTATTTCAGTTGTTAACTATTTCACCTGTTAACTATTTCAGCTGTTAACTATTTCAGTTGTTAACTACTTCAGTTGTTAACTATTTCACCTGTTAACTATTTCAGTTGTTAACTATTTCAGTTGTTAACTATTTCAGTTGTTAACTATTTCAGCTGTTAACTATTTCACCTGTTAACTATTTCAGTTGTTAACTATTTCAGTTGTTAACTATTTCAGTTGTTAACTATTTCAGTTGTTAACTATTTCACCTGTTAACTATTTCAGTTGTTAACTATTTCACCTGTTAACTATTTCAGTTGTTAACTATTTCAGTTGTTAACTATTTCAACTGTTAACTATTTCAGCTGTTAACTATTTCACCTGTTAACTATTTCAGTTGTTAACTATTTCACCTGTTAACTATTTCAGTTGTTAACTATTTCAGTTGTTAACTATTTCAGCTGTTAACTATTTCACCTGTTAACTATTTCAGCTGTTAACTACTTCAGTTGTTAACTATTTCAGTTGTTAACTATTTCAGTTGTTAACTATTTCAGTTGTTAACTATTTCAGTTGTTAACTATTTCACCTTTTAGCTGTTTTAACTCTTCCTCTGTAACTTTTAGCTTAACGTCTGTGCTCGCTGGCTAACTAGTTTCCACACCCTCTCACCTACCGGCTGCAACATGTCGAGTGTGTGGAGTCTCATTCAGTACTGACCGTGCTGACGTCCAGAGGTAAAATGAAGACGATGAGGAAGCACAGGTACCAGGCCAGCAGCGTGCCGAACAGCACCATGCGCTGCTGCTTCCTGAAGTCTCCATATCGGTGCAGCAGGAACAGCGCCAGGAAAAACACCACCACGATCTCGATGCCCAGAGCGGCTCCACTCATCCCGCCGACCTCCGCTCAGCCGCCGCCAGAAACCTGCAGGAGATCGACACGTTTACTAAGGCTGGGGGGGGGGGTTACAGCGTAGTATCGCGATATATTCTGGGCAATACTGTATCAAAACACGAGCGCCAAGTATCAGAAGTCAATGTTATTACTGGCCCCTACGCAAAAAACTAGATGCTGCTGGCTTATAGTGGCACTAGCATGTGTTTTCTGAATGAAGACATTCCTCTAAAATATAATATAATTCTAATAATCCACTTTCATCTGCCTTGGACACGTTTACTTGGGCTGGAAAAATGGATACAGCATAGACGAACCAGCTTTAAAAGTGACATATTTCCTTAATAAGTAATCGCTGTGCGGTGGATCCAATTCATGCCGATGTAAAGAAGGGTTCAGGTGGATTTTGGTGTGTCCCTGCTGCCTTTAGTTTCAGATTTCCGTTCCTAGAAAAAAACAGACAGCTGTTCTAGTGAGCTGAAGGCCTACCAGCTCCGCAGAACAGTTAATTACATCTCATCTCCGTGCACACGCTGACTGCTTGACCACAAAACACAGACAGAGTAATTGTGTAAAGAATGATGTGACAAATACCAACTGAGAACACACAGTTATCTCTTAAGAGTATTTCTTCATCCCAAGAACATGTGTTTCACCCATGCATGTTTCCTTAAGCAGCTGTTACAATCCCATCACTACAAGTACATCAGCATTATGGGGTTTTTTGGCAATTAATCACCTACTTTACTAACTTCATATTGATGTCAAAACTATAATCATAGTTGATCATTTACATCCACCTGCTGCCTTGTAGTTTGAGATTCCTTTCCTTGCCTAACATGTAAGAAAAAGATGACAGGTGTTGTAGTCTGCTGAAGAAGAAGAGGAACGCCTACCAGCACGTACCAACGGTTAATAGCTCCTAATCTCCGAGCACACGCTGACTTCTTCACCCTAAACAAAGAGTAACCCCCCCTCTATTGAAGTAAGATTACGGAGGACGTGAACTGAGTCTTTCTTTCCACCTTTGTAGAAAGTATTGTAACATGCAAATAGAAGCAAGTGTCTTTCATCCCACCTTTGCATGGAGGACTGTTGTGTCCTCCACGTGTAAGATGCAAATGACAGCAAGTTAATATTTTACCAAACTATGTGCTCCTCCCGTGTGGGCAGGTGATCTCACCCACGCCAGGCCTCTATGGCGCCCAGGTGGACCGTACCACAGCTTGAACACCAGTTACAGAATCTGGGTTTCTCTGAGTCCAGATCCATCTGAAGGCCAAGTTCAGTGTAAACAAGTTACCAAGTCTTCTCTCTGCTGTCTTCCATGTTCCTCAGTTAAAGTGTGGACCACATCTCTCTCTCTCTCTCTCTCTCTCTCTCTCTCTCTCTCTCTCTCTCTCTCTCTCTCTCTCTCTCTCTCTCTCTCTCTCTCTCTCTCTCTCTCTCTCTCTCTCTCTCTCTCTCTCTCTCTCTCTCTCTCTCTCTCTCTCTCTCTCTCTCTCTCTCTCTCTCTCTCTCTCTCTCTCTCTCTCTCTCTCTCTCTCTCTCTCTCTCTCTCTCTCTCTCTCTCTCTCTCTCTCTCTCTCTCTCTCTCCTTGAGTCCAAACAGTTAGTGAGAAGCAGACCCAGCTGGGCCCTGTGATCCTCCTCCACCTGTCTCCCTCATCGTACTCTGGTCTGGGCCTTTAGAGACACATGTCACATTTACAACTAGAACCAATCACACAACAGAGGAGATTAAACTCTGATCTAAACAGGAAGTGGATCTGAAAAGTGAGGACCAACTAGAACTGAAGACATACATTTAAAACCAGCTATGAACCGGATATAAAGATGTCTCCTCTACACCAACCACAGGGTGACATCACAGTCTGTGGTTCCATCCATGCAGATGTTTCCAGCAGCTGTTCCAGTCCCATCACCAGAACTACTTCACTACCTTCATGTTGATGTCAAACCTTTGATCAGAGTGGATCGTTTCACATCCACCTGCTGCTCGTAGTCTCTCCTTTGACAAACACACGCAGTACAACATACACTACTACTACCACTACCACTACTACTACCACTACCACCACTACCACCACTACTACTACCACCACCACTACCACTACTACTACCACCACTACTACCACCACCACCACCACCACCACTACTACTACTACTACTACTACTACTACTACTACTACTACCACTACTACCACCACCACCACCACTACTACTACTACTACCACCACCACCACCACTACTACTACTACTACTACTACTACTACATACAGTTACTGTTCAGTAATATACTACTAAGTACATCAGCCTTATGTTACTCTAATGATGCCTGGAGTAAACGCCATCCCATCCTCCCATGGTAGCACACGTCAGCCAATGGACGTTTTGCATACAGCTCTGCAGAAGTTTAACCTGCTGACAGTTTCAGGTGTTCTCTTTGACCATGTATGGAGACGGTTCACCTGCAGTCTTTTAGAAACCGCCCCCCAGATGGAGGATAAAAGGACGCTGAGGACGCTGAGGACGCGGCAGACTCGTCTCTCAGAGACGTCTTGGACATCGGGTTGAAGACCGAGATCAACACGGCTCCTCTTTTTCACAAAGAAGTTCTGTTCTTCTTCTTTTGATTGCTTTTATTTTACCCTCGTAGCCTTTTCTTTTAATCATTTCATTCTTTTTAATCGTTTGTAACCATTTAACCTTTTTAATTTATAAACCGAGTAGACGGCTGCAGCTTTTTCAGTTTTTGGACATCTTTGATCTGAGGTTTCTCCATCAACACTCAGGTAAGTCCTTTACAAAACTCTAACTGTTTAATTGTGAGAAGAGATAATATTTCTCTCTCAAAAAAACAACCCTCTGTTAACTTTTTAAAACCTTTTGTATTATCGATCATAAATCAGGATGTGAACTTTGAGCCCAGTGAACGTGCCGGTGTAACTGTTGCTGTAATTGTGTGTTTCAGGGAGTTATGTGGAGGATCTTCCTGACGGTCAGTCTGCTCTGCTGGAGCGCTGACGGCAGAGTGACCTGCAGAGACCACGACGACAAAGAAGTGGACTGGTGAGACAACACTCAAAAACTACAAATATTGACAATATTTTTTCACTTTTTTCTGACCTTTTATAGAACAGCTGATTTGTAGATTCATGGAAAAATGGAAAAAGACTAAATCCATAATGAATGTAATCTTATACTGCAGCCGTAGTCGGTCGATTAGCTTCACAGTTAATCAATTAGTCTGAAAATTCTCGCACAATGCAAAGTGACGACTGTAAATGTCTTGTTTTGTTTTGTCTGAGCAACAGTTTAAACGCCAAAGAAAATTAATTAAACATCATGTTAGAGAAAGAAAATCTTCACATTACAAAAGCTGACAGCTGCAGAGATGAATGGATTAGTCCTCAACTATTATATACAGGTGTGCATAAGTTTATGAATTATTATTATGAACCCGTGCTAAAGTTGACTAAAAAAAGGAATATAAAAAATCATCTTTTGGAAATTGATCTTAATGCCTCAATTAAAAAAATAGAAAAAATCCAACCTTTAAGGACACCAATTTTCATTGTGAATAAATAAATAAATGTTCTTCCTTAAAATACAAGGAGCATCAGTCAGTCCACCCCTATGTTAAACTCCCATAGAGGCAGCAGGCAGTTATTAGATGGATCCAGATACTATGCATCCTGATAAAGTTCCCTTGGCCCCCACATCATCACATACCCTTCATCTCTCACACACACACACACACACACACACACACACACACACACACACACACACACACACAGTGGTGTCATCAAGAGTTTTACACAGAACAATAAAAACAGAGCGTCCAGACTACATGCAGATATATTCAGGGTGTAGAGAGAAGTCTGGTCGTCCAGACTACATGCAGATATATTCAGAGTGTAGAGAGAAGTCTGGTTGTCCAGACTACATGCAGATATATTCAGGGTGTAGAGAGAAGTCTGGTCGTCCAGACTACATGCAGATATATTCAGGGTGTAGAGAGAAGTCTGGTCGTCCAGACTACATGCAGATATATTCAGAGTGTAGAGAGAAGTCTGGTCGTCCAGACTACGTGCAGATATATTCAGGGTGTAGAGAGAAGTCTGGTCGTCCAGACTACGTGCAGATATATTCAGGGTGTAGTGAGAAGTCTGGTCGTCCAGACTATGTGCAGATATATTCAGGGTGTAGAGAGAAGTCTGGTCGTCCAGACTACATGCAGATATATTCAGGGTGTAGAGAGAAGTCTGGTCGTCCAGACCACATGCAGATATATTCAGAGTGTAGAGAGAAGTCTGGTCGTCCAGACTACATGCAGATATATTCAGAGTGTAGAGAGAAGTCTGGTCGTCCAGACTACGTGCAGATATATTCAGGGTGTAGAGAGAAGTCTGGTCGTCCAGACTACATGCAGATATATTCAGAGTGTAGAGAGAAGTCTGGTCGTCCAGACTACATGCAGATATATTCAGGGTGTAGAGAGAAGTCTGGTCGTCCAGACTACATGCAGATATATTCAGGGTGTAGAGAGAAGTCTGGTCGTCCAGACCACATGCAGATATATTCAGAGTGTAGAGAGAAGTCTGGTCGTCCAGACTACATGCAGATATATTCAGAGTGTAGAGAGAAGTCTGGTCGTCCAGACTACATGCAGATATATTCAGAGTGTAGAGAGAAGTCTGGTCGTCCAGACTACGTGCAGATATATTCAGGGTGTAGAGAGAAGTCTGGTCGTCCAGACTACATGCAGATATATTCAGGGTGTAGAGAGAAGTCTGGTCGTCCAGACTACATGCAGATATATTCAGGGTGTAGTGAGAAGTCTGGTCGTCCAGACTACATGCAGATATATTCAGAGTGTAGAGAGAAGTCTGGTTGTCCAGACTACATGCAGATATATTCAGGGTGTAGAGAGAAGTCTGGTCGTCCAGACTACATGCAGATATTAAGGGTGCTCCGATCGATCGGCCACCGATCGGTATCGGCCGATAATGGCTTTAAATAGTTTGATCGGTGGTCTCCATAAAGGCCGATCAGATGACGCACTACCACGGATGTATTAAGAGCGCACTACTCCTGAGAACATTTTCAAAATGGCGCCGTCCCTACATTCAGCGGTCTGGCAGTTCTACAAGGTGTCTGAACGGTGGCAGAACAGCAGTTGGCCCGCGGCCGGCCGCGGAACGAAGACGCTAGGAAGACGGCTACCGCTTTTAAAAAGCGTCTGCCACCGGTGGTGCTCCGGCAAACGTGTTTGGGATTACGCCATTCTGACGCTTCTACTGCCTCTGGAGCACCGCTGGTGGTCCGCCGACTCATTGCTATCTGGGAAAAAGACAATACACTAGCGATTAGCAACGTGTGTACCGAGGAAATACCACGAGGCGGAAAGCTCCAAAGACATTTCAACACCACCAACCTCATCAGACATTTGAAGGTTAGTCACAGAAAGGAGGATGAGGAGTTTTCAAAGTTAGCTAACGCTAAGGCAGAGCGGAGTCGTGTAGCAAACAGCTCCGGCGCCACTCAAACAGCTGTTTCCCCGTGTGTGTGTGTGTGTGTGTGTGTGTGTGTGTGTGTGTGTGTGTGTGTGTGTGTGTGTGTGTGTGTGTGTCGGTGTCGGTGTGTGTGTGTGTGACTGACTGTGTGTGTGTGTGTGTGCTGAAGAAATGTCTGCAGTGATTGAAAGGACATTTTTTAGATTTTGAGCTAGGACAGAAAGCCAAACAGTTACTGATACATTCTCTAAACATGTGTGACTGTTATGTAATGGCGTAATTTTCAGTTCATAAAAGTGATCGGTGATCGGTATCGGCCGATACGTCTTCCAGCAATCGGTGATCGGCCCCAAAAATCCTGATTGGAGCACCCTTAGTGTATATATTCAGGGTGTAGAGAGAAGTCTGGTCGCTCTGATTCATAGGATAGATGTTTAGGTATCATGAGTCTCTGTCCTCTCTGCACATTGATGTTTCTCTTCTCTACTCATCACCAGGTACATCATCTACAAGGCACCGAGAGTTACAGACGAACCTGCGAAAAATGTTACAAAAATCATAACTAAGGGTTTGGAATATCTTTACATTGATTCAAAAGGGACAAAGATGGAGACCTTAGATTCTAAAAAGCTCATCAACGATCCTAAAGGTGTCCTGGCAAACACCCTGCGGCCCATTTTAAAAGAAATCAAATACATGGTGAGAATCATGTTTAAACTGCAGCTCTGTTTCTATTTTTGATAAAAAAAGAAACCATGACTCAAACTGGTGGATAGATATTATGGTCTGTACTAATTATAAAGCATCAACTAGCTTTCCTCAAATATCTCAATGTGCTCTGTTGAAACTGTTTAACACACAACAGGTGAGTACATTTTAATTTTTTTTATTTATTTAACCTTTATTTAACCAGGAAATGTCCCATTGAGTTACAATAACTCTTCTACCAGGGAGTCCTGGCCAAGACAGGCGGCAAGAAAGTAACTGAATAACGAACCTGCAGCGGTAGATTTGGTACCTTGCTGTTCTCTCTCTGGATTGGTTGTGTACATCCCAATAATTAAAACATAAATGTTTCTTCTCTTCATCCTGCATCATTTATAGCCACCAGACTTTGGATTCATCTCCTACAGCGACCAACCTCCAGGATGCCATGCTGATGATACGTTTGGTCACAGTAAAGGTGAGTAGCGTACAGCATTTCTTTATTTAATATTTAATTGTACATTAAATAGCACCAGGCCTTAAAGGGTCAGGGAAAGCCTAAATGAAAGGGGAAATTACATTTTTAATCTGATTTTAAATTGTATAAGGAAAAGCAGCAAGGAAATTGATTTGAAAACGGGGAAAGGAACTTAAAATGCCTTTTTAAAAGCTGTCTTCTTAATTCATTAATTCCTGTATTTAAAATTGCATTTTGTAAGTAATTTTAAAATGCTCTTTTTTATTTAGTATTTCATTAATGTATTTTTAAATGATGTATTTATATACTGTTTTTAAATTTAACTTTGAAAGTCTTTCCATAGTTCTTCTATTAAATAATGGATTAAATACCCCCAAAAAATCCTGTTTTAATGTACAATTAAATATTAAATAAAGACATGCTGTATTTGACCCTGGAGGTCCTCCATACAGGAAGAGTCTGCTCAGTGTGAATACGTCTGTAGCCGACAGCCAATCAGCATCTGTCTCTGTGTAACGACATCACATCTCTGTTATCCTATCAATGATCTCTGGCTCCTGTTTGTTCACTTCCTTCAGCTTCTGTCTCTGGATCATTTAAATGAGAATCTGTGTGTACATCAGATCATAGAGACGCATTCAAGTGGAATAAATCTAACAATCAGAGCAGCGACAGATCTCAGTCTATCGTCTGTTACTCTGAAATATTAAAACACAGCCAGGAAATCATATATTAGGACTTTAAACAATCATCAGCCAATAGTTTTCTGTCTATCTGTTGATGTTTCAGGAGTTGTGATGATGGAAAAATCAGTACAGGACAGGACAGTAAACAAGATAGAAGCCAAGCCAGGAGTCTGGCTCTTACACAGCACACCACAGTTCCCTTTCACAAGAGATAAAAACAAGAACTTCTACCCACCCAGCGGAGCAGAGAACGCTCAGACGTTTATCTGTGTAACATTCAAGTACTGGGAGTTCAAATACATAGGTAATGTTCTCAGTTAAATCTTCATATTGATGTTTTTAGTGATTGATTTGAACATGATTTTAATGTTGTCTTGTTGTACTATTTGAAGGTCAACACCTGCTGGACATCAATGCTTTCACATTTGATGATCATATTCCAGACGACTTTCATGAAAACCTTAGGAAACTTAGGAGGACTGAAAATAACTACAGGACCACAAGTGATTACGTCAAAATCCAGCTCCTATCAGCAGGACAAGCGAGGTTTAAAAGCATTGCTAAAGAAGTCATTAAAAGTAAGATATCTGCATGATGGTTGGGATCAGATTACCTAACTTAGTAAAGACAAAGTTACAAAGAACACAGACATTTATACTGTGGGAATCAAATGATGTGTGAACTGGTTGAGAGAAGTTACTGTAGTTTAACATCAGTATGTTTATCTTAATGACTGATGACAGCCTGGGACTTGTTAGAACTGGTTACATTTAAATGTGTGTAGCTGCTGAAGATCACTGACTTCATGCTTCAACAGTCTTCAGAAAGGAAACCTCCCAAATGTTCTCATCAAAGAGTCAAAGACTCTGATATATTCATATAACATTAGAAATGTTTTTAGTCTAAATAACTGTGAATGTCAGGAGAACCTGCCTCAGATGTGAAGAAGATTACACACACTGACTATTCTACTGTTTGTTTTCAGTACCTAAAGGAGGAAAGACGAAATATGAAGACAGCAGATTTGGTAACAAAATGTTATTTTCAGTCACATTTTGTTTTACTATTTTTTACATGAACATAATTCACTGCAATTCAATGTTTACTAAAAGTGTTTTAAACGTAACATTTTATTCCTCAAACCCAACACTAAGGTGAAGAATGTGTAATAACCACTAGTAATGCAAAGATAGACTTAAGTAAAGATTTGCTTGTTGTTAAATTGCTGAATGTGGAAGAAATAAATGTTACGTAAAGGAAGCGGAAGGCAGAGTATTTTGTCAGTCAGCACTGACCTGTCAGGATGTAAACAGTTTCTCTAACATGACTCGTATGTTGTTGTTCTTGCAGATGGAGATCTTTACCTCGCTATTGCAAAGGAATACGAGACTGATGTGAGAGTCCAGACCTGGCACCAGTCTCAAGACTTTGACTACTGCAAAGGACCTAAAGTGATCAATATTCAATCTGTAAAAGCTAATCTGGGTAACGGGAAGGTTGAGTGGACGAAAACAAAAGATCATTCCAAGTGGTGTGTAGCTACAGATAATAGAAATCATTTGATCTGTATCGGTGATATGAACAGAGCAGTCAGCCAATACGAAAGGCCGGGGGGTGCGCTGTGCTTTGAAGATGAAGAGGCAAGTAAACTATTTAAAGGTCTTATTGATAAAACTGAGAAGTGCAAGAATGCCGGGGCCTCTGCCAGTCCCACTGACTGTGACACTATGGATACTACTAAATAGGATAAATACGCCTCTCCTTGCCGTCTACAGTGTTTTGAGTCCTGTTTTTTTTTTTCTTCAGTGGTTGGGTCTGTGTGTGATTTGGTTCATCGTGATTTTAATGATTTAATCATTATAAGTTGACATATAATTCTAAATCCATAGTTTAATACACATGAGGGTGGACAGGAATATAAATAACTTCTAAAGTAATTGCGACTGTTTATGGGATGTAATAAGTCAGTAATTAGATACCAGAAGGAGTCCTGATATATAAACATATTTAACAAGGTGGAGGTGAAGAAACAGGTATCAGAGTGATGAAGAGGAGTAACTGATGTTAACAGGTATCAGGGTGATGAAGAAGAGTAACTGATGTTAACAGGTATCAGGGTGATGAAGAGGAGTAACTGATGTTAACAGGTATCAGGGTGATGAAGAGGAGTAACTGATGTTAACAGGTATCAGGGTGATGAAGAGGAGTAACTGATGTTAACAGGTATCAGGGTGATGAAGAGGAGTAACTGATGTTAACAGGTATCAGGGTGATGAAGAGGAGTAACTGATGTTAACAGGTATCAGGGTGATGAAGAGGAGTAACTGATGTTAACAGGTATCAGGTGATGAAGAGGAGTAACTGATGTTAACAGGTATCAGGGTGATGAAGAGGAGTAACTGATGTTAACAGGTATCAGGGTGATGAAGAGGAGTAACTGATGTTAACAGGTATCAGGGTGATGAAGAGGAGTAACTGATGTTAACAGGTATCAGGGTGATGAAGGTGGTGGGATAGTTTAAGTTTTATCTGAGTGACTCTGGGTGGATATTTGGGTTTATGTAACAGCATCGGGATAGTTTGATAAATATTGATTGAGTGATAAATATTGATTGTGTGATAAATATTGATTGAGTGATAAATATTGATTGATGAAGAAGAACAGGTCTGATCCTTCATGTTTCAGAGCGTTTCTGTCGGCATGTTACGGTCCGGTTAGTTTCACCGGTCAGTTAACTGCTGACGGAGCGTTAGAGCATCACAGCTGTTGCTATGGTTACCTGCAGTTTGTTTAAAATGCCTTGAGACCGGCCAATCACAGACCAGAGTTTCCTGTGACGACTGTAAAATGATCGGATTAAATAAATAAAGTGTGATTAACATTTTGACTCCGTTTATTTTAACCATTAAAAACATAATTTCCAGGTTCTCTGCAGGTTCATTATGGGAAATTTAAGATTTCTACATTTAAAACATGTTTAATACCACACAGAATATAGTTTTAGTTCTGGGTTTAAAAAAAATCAATATGAATTTTCATTTGAATGATGCAACATGGATTAATACAATTAATTCAGAATGGATCTCTGATCTGAGGAATCCACTGGTACCAGTGGTTATCACTTCTGCCTCACAGCAAGAAGGTTCTGGTTCTAATCCAGGTCGTTCCGGGCCTTTCTGTGTGGAGTTTACATGTTCTCCCCGTGTTTGCATGACTTTCCTCCAGGTGCTCCGGTTTCCTCCCACCATAAAAGACATGCATGCTGGGTAACTAGGACTACAGTTGAAAATTAGCCGACTGGCTAACACTTGCGTATTTACAGAAATGTTGATTAATGGGCATTGTCCTAATCACAACACATATATATATATATATATATTATATATATATATATATATATATATATATATATATATATATATATATATGTCATGCTAGCTTTTATAGGAAGGGAGGTTGTTAGAAAAATTGTGATTTACATTTTTCTGACTCATTAAGATGAAACTGTTTGCATTATAGTAAAAGCCAACATACTGTTGCTGCTTGTCTGAGCACGTGTGATGCTGAGGAAAGAACAGGCGCTCCCTGACTGAGATAAAGAAAGACATCGACTTTATTATGACTACATTGTACATTCCACTTTGTATTATGACTGTATTTCACTCATAAAAAGTGACCGTAGAGAGCTATTTGATAGTCACTTCTGTACTTTGTAGTGAGTGCTGTAACTGACGCCTCGTGTTTGCAAGTAAAAATGAAAGTTGAGATGATTCCACTGTGTTCTGTCCATTTCTTGACAATGTAATTTTCTTAACCGGGGTAAATAACTAACGCTCCAAAGTTCGGCTACATTTGGGCGAGGCATGGCCATTTTAAAAGGGTCCCTCTGTCTCCTCCAGATATCTGAATGAAAAGTCACTAAATACTCTCTGACTGGAGAGTCTGGAGAGTTAAACTAGAGATACCATTAGAGATAATTAACTTTGCAACTGAAATACGACATTGAATCAGGAGTTCAGCAGTGACACCCAACCATAGTTATTAACCTCACAGTCATACAGGTCAAAGCATTAAAACTACTGCTATACTATAATGATATTTACTAATTGGTAGGGGTGAGAGACACGAAGCGAGACATGAAGCGAGAGACAAAGTGGGAGACGAAGCGAGACACGAAGCGAAAACACTACATGTGAAGCGCATTAATAGACTATATCCCACAATGCAATGCAGTCATTCCTATCAGTGAATCGGACATGGAGCAGGCAGCTCTTTAACGCCAATATTGCTTCAATGTACATATGTGATGAGTATTTTGGCCACCAGCAGCGGGAGGGACAAGTTGCACCGTTTTTCCCGTGAGTTATGCACAAGTGCCCAACACGCCAGGACGTGACGTAGTAATAAATGCTCAGTAGGCTACTTCCTCGGATGTATTATAAGACATGGCTACGTCCAAACGAAAACAAATACATCATATATTGATCCCCCACGTTGTAGGTGAAGATTTATAGTTAAAGAAATACAGATTAATGTAAAGCACATTTATCAATTTTATAGCATTCAAAAAAGATTTTTTAGCAAAGAATGTTGAAAGAAATTACAAAAGTTTCCGCAAAAGCTTAAAAAACGTGGGTGGAAAAAACCACAAAAACATCAAAAGGCACAGAAAAAAATTGACAAAAACAGTGACAAAAGTTTTGAAAAATATGACCAAAACGTTGAAAAAAATGTTGCACGGTCGACGGGCAGACAACACGGGGGATAAAGCTTTGTCTGGGTATATGTGTAGATTTACACCATGTGTGAATAACATTTTGGCACCTCAGCCTTCTGCACATGGACAACATCTTCAGCCTACTTTGCTGAAACAGAGTTTTTGCAGTGGTGCGACGTCAACCTTCTCATTCAACCATTTACAAAAACCTGGACCAGTAGTCATACATGATGAACCAATCAATCAATCAGGTCTGCTCCTGTAAGTACCTTAGAGTTCATTTGGAAAACACATTTGGCCCGTGTTAAAAGTTTGCGTTCTAATGTACAGCAGAGATTATATTATTTACGCACACTCTTTATGTTAGACCAGGCTGAATTACAGAGTAGGGATCGACCAATTATCAACCTGGCCGATTATCGTGGCAGATTTTGACAAATTACATGTATCAGTTGGGCTGCACGATATGAAGAAAATATCTTATTGCGATTATATTGACTGATGGTGTGATTGCGATATGATTCACGGCATTAGACGGAATGATTGTTTTTGTATCATTATTCTCATTTTCTTTGAAGAATATAAAAAAAAAGATTGAAGTGTGATTTTTTTTGCAAGGATCTGTACCAAACAAAGATGTTTTCTGTAGTCTGTAGGAGAGGATGATGTAGGCCGGGACGTCTCTGCAGCGCCACTATACTTTATTTTAGAACGGGTTGACACAGATTTGGCCTTTAACAGATATTGTGCTCCCCATCGATTTGGATACTGCACTAGTCCATGTTGCAATTTCGATAAAATTGCGATTAATTGTGCAGCCCTATGTATCAGTGTTTTATTTTACTAATAACTATTAAAACCAACACAAACTAAATCAGAGTTTGGTAAAACTGCTTTTAGTTACATTGCTCCAACTTCATGGAATAAGTTGCAAAATCAGCTAAAACTGCAGGTTTTTACTTCACATACTGAATTCAAGTCCTACCTAAATCAAATATTTCAACATATCTGTGCTTGTTTTTAAAATGTGATTTTCTCTTTGTATTTATTATGTATTATTGGATGGGCTGTCTGTTAAAGTGTATCCTCTATGTGTTGCCTTCTTGACCAGGGCTCACTTGTAAAAGAGATTGTAATCTCATTGTGATTCTTTTCCCTGGTAGAATAAAAGGTAAAATAAAAAATAAAAAAGTTAATTAACTATAAATTGTGTTACTTTGGCTCCTCTACAGCTCTGTAAGCAGTCTGCAACACCTGCAAACAAACTGATAACACCTTCAAAGTTCAAGAAGCTACTTGTGTTTTCATTTATACTATACTTTTACTTATAATTTATACTACTTTAAATTTTCAGTTTTATTAAATTATTTCTTAAAGCATTAAAACAAGCTTTTGTGTTGGAGTTTGAAACATTCCCAAATGTTAATGTATTACTATTATATAAAGATTATTATACTATTACTATTTTATTATTAACTAATAATTGGTATCGGCATTGGCCCGGTCAACCCCTATTACAGCGTAGTCAGGTAAGGGATGCCAGAAAGGTACGGCAATATCTCAAAACATTACATTTAAAGCTTCCTGGTCAGACTGGAGTCAAATGGAAACCAGTCTCTCCATGTAAGCACAGAGAATATTGTCTGATCTATATCCTCCATGCCAAGTATGAGCTCTTTTCCTCTGGCAGAAGATATAGGGTACCCCAATGCAAACTTAACCTTTATTTAAACTAGGCCTAATGTGGACCTACCTAACTTTAAAGTTTAAATAACGTTGCTTGAGGCTGCAGGGGATGTGCAATATCATTAAAATCTGATGCAAAGGGTTGTGTAATAGGTTCCTCTTATCACTGTTGGTGAAAGATGTGCGATATGTTGCTATTTTCTCATTAAGTTGTGCAACAAGGCGGTACTGTGTGAGAAATGCAGGGTTGCACCTTGGCAAAGATGAATAAGTCAAAATGTTCCCTTGGAATGAAAACTTAACCCAAAACTGACTATCCGTATGCACTGGAAGACGCATTGGCCAGGTCCACTACAGAAAACCAACATGCATCAAGCATGCAAGCAGAAGGTGTGAGTTTCAGAGCTGGACACTCGCGATACGATCACTCAGATCGGATCTTACTACCAGGTGAAAGCAGGGTGAAAGTGGCAGAAAAGAGGAACTAGAAAGCAGAAGCTGAAATGATTATCAATTTAACACTTAGAATTGTAACAAATCCATCAACAAACACACATAACAGGACATTAAAGACAGGAAATGGCTTTGAAAAGCGGGGACCAAATGTTATTGAGAAATTAACGGCTTATAGCTGCAGGGGCTGTGCAACATTTTCAAAGAGTTGCAAAGAGTTGTGTAATAGGTTCCTCTAATCACTGTTCGTGAAAGATGTGCAATATATGTAAATTATGATCAGGCTGTGTCTTAGTACGCTACATGTCCCTTTGTTAATATGGTGTTTATTGTAACCACTATGTCAGCTGTATGAGTAGAACAATATGTCAAGTGTTAATTGTGCACCATTTGAGTCCAAGGCAAATATCCCCATGGGGACAATAAAGTAGGCTATCGCCTGCAAAGTGGTCTCCACCAAATATAAAAATAATCACGTGTTATCTGTTTCTGAGCTTACATTTGCAAACTTAATTTAGCATAAGTGTACTGCCTTTTAACAACAACAAACTATTTCCTAGAGTGTACCAATTATAAGAAAACAATTCCTCAGATGTGAGATGTGCGGTGGGTTATATTTACCTGTTGTTGTAGGACTTAATGAATAGAAGCACGTTTACCATACAGGTCTGCAGAAGTGCAATGCAACGTTTAATCTACTGACAGTTAAAAGATATTTGCAAGTCATGCTTATGTGTTCTTTTTGACCATGTATGGAGATGTTTAACCTGCAGTCTTTTAGAAACCGCCCCCCAGATGGAGGATAAAAGGACACTGAGGACGCTGAGGACGCGGCAGACTCGTCTTTCAGAGACTTCTTGGACATCGGGTTGAAGACCGAGATCAACACTGTTCCTCTTTTTTACGGAGAAGTTCTTTTCTGCTCTTTTGATTGCTTTTATTTCAGTATTTCAGCCTCGTAGCGGCTTTTTCACTTAATTGTTTGTAACCATTTAACCTTTTTCAACAAATAAAACCAAGCAGACTGCTGCGGTCCACGGAGAGTCTGGTTGGACATCCTGCACCTTTGCATCTGAGGTTTCTCCATCAACACTCAGGTAAGGCAGAATGAAATCCCCACCTCTGTTACTTATTCACTGCATTAACCCTCCGAGGTCTGAGGGCATTTTCACACATCTTCTTAAATTTACTCTTTTAAAAAGGTATTTGCATATTACTGATCCCCGATAGTTTCACATCAAAACGTTCAGAACAAACTCAGCTTTCTGTGTAGTGATGCCCAAATCTGTCCCAGAGCAACATGTGAAGAGATAATTTGGCACTTATGCACAACAACTTTCTATTAATTACTTTAAAACCTTTTGTATTAACCGATCATAAAAACAGGATGATGTGAACTTCGAGCCCAGTGAATGAGCCGGTGTAACTGTTGCTGTAATTGTGTGTTTCAGGGAGTTATGTGGAGGATCTTCCTGACGGTCAGTCTGCTCTGCTGGAGCGCTGACGGACAAGTGAAATGCAAAGACAACAACGGTGCACCAGTGGACTGGTGAGACAACACTCAAAAACTACAAAGATTGACAATATTTCTTCACTTTTTTCAGACCTTTTTATAGAACTGATTTGTAGATTCATGGAAAAATGGAAAAGAATAAATCCATAATTAATATAATCGTAATTGCAGCCGTAGTCTGTTGATTATTTTCACAGTTAATTAATTAGTCTAAAAATGATCAGAAAATAGTGAAAAACAACTTCCCCCCCCACGATGCAAAGTGACGACTGTAAATGTGTTGTTTTGTCTGAGCAGCAGTTCAAACCCCAAAGAAAATGAATTAATCATCATGTAAGAGAAAGACAATCTTCAGTTGTCTACTACTTGGTGCACATCCGAATAACACTGGCTAACAGTAAATCTGTTGTTTGACATGTTAAAGAGTCTTCGTGATAGGAGGTTTGTGTGGTAGTAGTTGTTGCTATGGTGATTTCTACAGTGAGGGAGTAGAGGGGGGAGACAGTATCTTCCATGGGTCAAACCTGTCAATTTAATGATAGTTATACCTCTTAAGTTTGTTCTGTAATCAGCATTTGGTATGATCAGTCCGCTGGATTCCATAGTTACATGTCTGCGATCGGCACAAATGTTCCTACATGTTGACCAAAAATTTGTTTGGAAAAATGTCATAGAATCGTACTGCAGCTCCACCCTCTGTCCTCCCCTCTGGGAGACAGTATCTTCCATGGGTCAAACATGTCCATTTAATGATAATTATACCTCTTAAGTTTGTTCTGTAATTGAAAAACCGTGGATCCAAACGGCAAAAATGTTATCATCACAAGAGTGTGCCGACTGCTGCTATTGCAGCACATCAGCACACTGAATTAGATGTTTACTGCTCATGAGTCTCTGTCCTCTCTGCACACTGATGTTTCTCTTCTCTACTCATCATCAGGTACATCATCTACAAGGCACCCAGAGTTACAGTTAAAGATAACAACAACAAGGTTAAAATCCTAACTGAGGGTTTGGAATATATTTACACTGATTCAACTGGGAAGATGGAGACCTCTAAAAGTCACAATAAGCTCATCGACAATCCTAACGGTGTCCTGGCAAACACCCTGCAGCCCATTTTTACCAAACAAATGGTGAGAATCATGTTTAAACTGCAGCTCTGTTTCCATTTTGATAAAAATGAAACCATGACTCAAACTGATGGATAGATATTATGGTCTGTACTAATTATAAAGCATCAACTATCTAGATTTCATCAAATATCTCAATGTGCTCTGATGAAACTGTTCAACACACAACAGATGAGTAAATATGTAGTTGTGTAATGGACCTGCTTGGAAGATTTGGTACCTTGCTGTTCTCTCTCTGGATTGGTCGCGTACATCCCAATAATTAAAACATTATAATGTTTCTTCTCTTCATTCTGCATCATTTATAGCCAGCCAACTTTGGATTCATTACCTACAGCGATCAACCTCCAGGAACTACAGCTCCACAGAAGTTTGGTCACAGTAAAGGTGAGTAGAGGAAGCATCTCTCACAGGAAGCATCTCTCTGAACCTCCATCAGGTTTTCATCACAGAGGACAGAGTCTGCTCAGAGTGAATACGTCTGTAGCCGACAGTCAAACATCATCCGTCTCTAAGCTCAAGCAACAGAACTCAGTCTTTTATCTGTTAGTTTGAAATATGAAACACAGTCAGGAATCATCAGCCAATAGTTGTCTGTCTATCTGTTGATGTTTCAGGACTTGTGATGATGGATAAAGGCAAGACAGGAGTCTGGCTCTCACACAGCACACCACAGTTCCCTTTCAAAAGAGATAATAACTTCTGGCCATCCAGCGGAGCAGCGAAAGCTCAGACGTTTATCTGTGTAACGTTCAAGTACGACCAGTTCAAACAGATAGGTAATGTTCGCAGTTAAGTCTTTATATTTATGTTCTAAGTGATTGATTTGAATATGATTTTAATGTTTCTTGTTGTACTATTTGAAGGTGAACACCTGCTGAACATCGCAGCTTTCCCGTTTGATCATCGTATTCCAGCTGACTTCCATAAAGAGCTTATCGATGTTACAGAGAAGAAAATAACTCCAGCAGAGGGATTGCAGGACCTGAGATCAGCAGCAGGAGCAGTGTTTCGTGGCTTTGCTAAACGCAACATTGACAGTAAGATATCTGCATGATGGTTTGGATCACATTACCTAACTTAGTAAAGACACAGTTACAAAGAACAGAGACATTTTTACTGAGGAAATCAAATGATGTGTGAACTGGTTGAGAGAAGTTACTGTAGTTTAACATCAGTATGTTTATCTTAATGACTGATGACAGCCTGGGACTTGTTAGAACTGGTTACATTTAAATGTGTGTAGCTGCTGAAGATCACTGACTTCATGCTGCCATATTCCCACTGCTGATGCTACGACTGTTTAAAATGATCCTGATGATGATATTTGTAACGTAGCGATGAGTCTAACAACTGCTGGATGGAAGGTGAACGCTGAGTCAGAGATTAAATGTCATCTTTGATTTCTTCCAGTAACTCTAATATTGCACGGCTGCTTCATCTGTAACGCTTCATTGTTTCGTGTTCACTGACAAAGTGTGATCCTTGTGTTAGAAATATTTTCAGCCTGGCCGATGTCTTCGTCTTGCTCAGATTACTGCCGCCATTTCACCAGGAGACATATCGGCCTACGAGGAAACCCGATGGCGGCTGGTTTAGACCTGCTTTTAAGAGGCGGAGAATTTCCCCCCCAGAATATATAATCAGGAGCACTTTACGCGTATCCTCCCACCTTTTTGGGTGGAACTCCCACTTCCCCCATGACCCTCCCACGAACGCACATTGAAAGCGCAACTTGTCTCTTCTCCTCATGTAGCAATCTGCCATTTTACCCAAGTGAGCCCCGTTTGTAAATAGCCGCATCGGTTACGTCCGTCTTTGCGACCAATTAGCGCCTGAAAACAGACACAAACGGCCTGATAAATCTAGCTCTCTGTGTGTTCACATTGCATTCAAATGTTTTTTAGTCTAAATAACTGTGTGAATGTCAGGAGAACCTGCCTCAGATCTGAAGAAGATTACACTGACTGACTATTCTACTGTTTGTTTTGGTGTTTTTCTGTAGGCAGTATAACGGACAAAGACCCAACAAGATTTGGTAAGACAATGTTATTATTCTCAGTCATTTCATTTTTACTTTTTGTTTTATTTCATCTTTTTCTTACTTTATATTCTTCTGTGTAATATCAATAACAGCATTGACCTGTCAGGATGTAAACAGATTCTGTAACATGACTCTTATGTTGTTGTTCTTGCAGATGGAGATCTTTACCTCGCTATTGCAAAGGAATACCAGACTGATGTGAGAGTCCAGACCTGGGGCTGCCAGAAAGGTCGTGAAGATTCCTACTGCGTAGAAACATGTAAAGTGTTCAATATTCCATCTGTGAAAGCTAATCTGGGAAACGGGGAGGTAAAGTGGAAGGATAGTAATGATCATTCCAAGTGGTGTGTTTCTACAGATAATAACAATCATTTGCTCTGTATCGCTGATGTAAACAGAGCAATCACCCAATACAAAAGGCCGGGGGGGGCGCTGTGCTTTAAATATAAACCGGCAAGTCAACTATTTAAAGGTCTTATTGATGCAACTCAGCCTTGCTCCCGTAAGCGTCCGCATGACCCTGACTGTGACATTGCTGATGATGAGTTGTAGGATATTTAAAGTCCATTTTCTGGCGTTTGGGTCTGACTGTGCTTCAGTTTATCATTTTCAAATTATTATAAATTGACATTTCTGAATCAATAGTTTAAAACGAACATGGGTGGACAGAAATATGAATGATTTAAAGAATTCTAATTGTTAAAGCTCCATTGTGTAATGTTTCAGAATACATACGAGCGAGTCGCTCGAATGATGGCCGCCATGTAGCGCCTCCATCTTTAAAATACATTAGTCAAAGAGAGACATACCTGCATCTTTATAATACATTAGTCACAGAGAGACATACCTCCATCTTTATAATACATTAGTCACAGAGGGACATACCTCCATCTTTATAATACATTAGTCACAGAGAGACATACCTGCATCTTTATAATACATTAGTCACAGAGAGACATACCTCCATCTTTATAATACATTAGTCACAGAGAGACATACCTGCATCTTTATAATACATTAGTCACAGAGAGACATACCTCCATCTTTATAATACATTAGTCACAGAGAGACATACCTCCATCTTTAAAATAGCTCCGCCTTTCACCGAATTATTCGCCAGGGAAGCGAAGAAGAGAATTAAAACGGCAACGCGAGAGGCAAAGCAACAAGACCAAAGTTAATACTGAAGCGACTAGAACAGCAGTTAAATCTAGCGATCTAGTGATCTAAATCTAGTGATCTAAATCTAACGTTATATTTTACAGAACAACGTATGGTAGAAAGTCTGCAAACAGAAATATGTCTCCATACCCTCGTTTCTTTTTCCCATACTTATCCAGACCTGGAAATGACTAAATTCTAATTCCATACTTTTCCAGGTTTTCCATATCGCGTAGGAACCCTGTTAGAGAACCTTCTGATTTACAGCTACTCCTTTACAACAGTTAGCCACCGTAGCTATCATTATGTTTGTTATAACCTTACAAGTTCATCTGACCATCAACAATTATATAGTCACCTTATATTTCCCCATGTTGTAGCTGACGTGTCTTTAGCTGTAGGTTAATGTCCTATATAGGGATGGGCATGATTAATCGACGATCGACGATTGATTATTAAGAATTTCGTTGATCGCGTTAATTTGTCATCGATTAAACTAATGCAGGTTGCGTTGTGTAGTGTGATTGCAGCAATGAAATGATTTCCAGTGTGTCAGCAGCAATTAAACATTTTACCACCCGGGGGCGCCATAGGCTGCTCAGTTAGCTGCGAGGTACGTTTTGATTCAAAGTAAACATGAAGAGGCACGCCCGCCGATAGGGGGGGACAAACGGGTCTGTTGTCCCGGGCCCAGGATAGAGGGGGGGGGGGGGGGGGGGGGGCAGAACTGGGCCCTCATTAAATTATGGAATAATTTAAAAAAAATGTTTTAAAATAGGCATATTTGTGGAAAAAAAAATTATATTTGACTTGTATAAAGCTTTTTATTTGTTTTCTTCCTAATTGTCCTTAAAATAGTGGTCAAGAACCCCCCCACCCCCAACACAAAAATGGTTTGGCCACTGATCAAAACTTGAAGTTGTCAGTAGATTTGAAGTTCGGTACGCTCAAAAAGTCCGGTGCTCAGAAAAGGAAAGAAAAGAGAAGAAGAGAAGAAGAAAATAGAGGCCTTAGAGATTTTCTAAACAAATATTTAAAAAAAAGGTGGTGACGGTGAAGCTGGAACTATAGTGAAGTCAATGTAGAGCAAGGTAAGAAACAGCGCAGCCGACGTTTACGAGCCTTGTAACGTAACCTAACAGCCCAGCTCTAATGTCAACGTCCATTAGCTTGTAGAAAGAGAGAGACAGAGAGAGAGAGAGAGAGAGAGAGAGAGACAGAGAGAGAGAGAGAGTCACAGAGAGAGAGAGAGAGAGAGAGAGAGAGAGAGACAGAGAGAGAGAGAGACAGAGAGAGAGAGAGAGAGAGAGAGAGAGAGAGAGAGAGAGAGTCACAGTGATGCGGTAGGGGCCCGCTGCCCTGTCAGAGAGTCTGAGCAGGATGGATCAGAGACTGATCACACACCTAATTTCAGCGATCCTGCATTATGGCCAACTAGAATGACCGACTCTGATAGAGTGAACCTCGTACGTGTGATGGCAAAACGAACGCCTTTCTCAGAGAGGGCAAAGGAATTGCCAGCAGATGCAGAGGGCAGGGAATTCCCAAACTATTTGACATATTCCACATCCCACAATGGAAGGGAAAAAATCGATAGGGACTGGATAATATATAGCAGCTCAAAAAAGGCCTTATTTTGCCAACCATGCTTGCTGTTCTCCTTTGAAGTAGAGAAAAAGTCAACTAGTGCATTAAATTCCACAGATGGGATGAAAATATCGAATATAAAATACAGAAAGCTTTATGAGAGATTTCCAGAACATGAAAGAAACTGTGCACACAAACAGTGTTATTGGAAATGGAAGAACCTACAACATTCTGTCCTACAGACTTCTGGAATTGACAGCCAACAACAAAAATTGATGGAGACAGAAATCGAAAAAAACAAAGCACTACTGAAGCGGCTGCTGGATGTAACACTGTACTTAGCCTTCAGGAATCTGCCATTCAGGGGCAGCACAAATACAGTAGATGAGCCAGACAATGGAAATTTCCTTGGCATAATTGAGTTGTTGGCAAAGTATGACAGTATCCTAAATGACCATCTACAAAACATTAGAGAGCATCGGCAACAGGGAAAGAGACTCCAAGCTCATTACCTTTCACCTGACAGCCAAAACGAATTTATTGAACTTTGTGCTCAGCGTGTCCTAAACACCATTTTGAGGGAAAGGCAAGAAACAACATTCTATTCCATAATGTGTGATGCAACCCCAGATGTGTCTAATTTGGAGCAAAATGTACTGTTGCTGAGTTACGTCAGTCAAACTTCCCCTGAGAGTGGGTGGGAAATAAATGAACGGTTCCTTGAATTTAAGGACTTTTCAAAAAAGACAGGAGAGGAAATCGCCACAATGGTGGAACAATCGCTAGGTGAACATGGGATAGATATAGCTGATTGCAGGGGTCAGTGCTATGATAATGGAGCTAACATGGCAGGAAAAGTGAAAGGAGTGCAAGCTCGAATACTGAATAAAAATCCCTTGGCCACATACTCACCATGTGCATCTCACACGTTAAACCTAGTTGGTGTCCATGCGGCCCGGGCCTGCCCAGAAATAGACATATTCTTTGGCTTTATCAATCAGCTGTACAAACTATTCAGTGGCAGCCCTCACCGATGGGAAATCTTACAAAGAGTTTTGGGTTGTTCTCTGCACAGCTTGTCTGACACACGATGGAGTGCGCGGATAGAGGCAGTGCGCCCAGTGGCAAAACATTTGCCCGGTGTGATCCAGGCTTTAGACACCTTTATCACTACAGGTAACCTCACCAGTGAAGCCAAAGCTGAAGCACAGGGTCTAAAGACCTACTTTCAGTCCTTTAATGCAGTTTTGCTCCTCACCTTTTGGGTCAAGGTGTTACAATGCATAGAGGATCGAAACCTTACCAGCCAGTCATCAACCATCTCACTTGATGTGCAAGCTGTCAATATAAAGGAACTGGAGGAGGAGATTGGCTGCATGCGTGCATCATGGGATAGTTTTCTGACAGAGGCAACTGCTGTTGCCACGTCCATGGGCATCAAATCCCAGTTAGAAATGAGACAGAGAAAGAGGAAGCGTTTCTTTGATGAGTCAGAAAAGCAAGGGACAGAGGAGCAAAGCCCAGAGACCCTATTCAGAGATAGTGTGTTTCATGTTGCAATGGACAGCATAATCTCTCAACTACATGTCCGGTTCTCATCAATGCAGCAGATATGTGACGAGTTCTGCGTCCTGTGGAAATTCAGAGATATGCCACAGGACAGCATCAGTGCATCATGCTCAAAGCTCTCTGAGAAATATAAGAATGACCTCACAGAGTCCCTTGAAGACCAAATTCAGCACTTAAAGAAAATATATGGTGCAACTTTTGAAGACGGTCTTGGACCTCTGGACCTACTTAATGCCATATACACAATGGGACTACAGAGCATTTATGGAGACCTGTGTGTCCTGCTGCGTATTTTCCTGTCTCTGCTTGTGACTGTGGCTGGAGGTGAGCGGGCCTTCAGTAAAATGAAGATAATAAAAAACTACTTGCGCTCTAACATGTCACAGGAGAGGCTCAATGGTTTGGCAATGCTCTCCATAGAGCGTCAACTTGCCAAGAAACTGGACTTTAAAGACATCATAGATGATTTTGCCACAAGGAAAGTTCGGCGCATGGCATTTGGAGTTCAAATCTAAACATGTCACACCAGCAGTACCCTAAAATACAATGGTAAATATTCATTTATTTCCTGCTAGTCAGAATTCCAATACATATGAAGAGTGTATTTGGCAACAGCTTGTGTAGTTTGTCAATGTTACCCGTTATTGTCAATGCCTGTCACTTGTCTTTTGCAGAGAAAGGTGTGAGGAGAGGAGAGGAAGAGCAGAGGAGAGGGAGAGGGAGAGGAGAGGAACATGAGAGGGAGAGCAGAGGAGAGGAAGAGCAGAGGAGAGGAACATGAGAGGAAGGGCAGAGGAGAGGAACAGGAGAGGAAGAGCAGAGGAGAGGAACATGAGAGGAGAGGAACAGCAGAGGAAGAGCAGAGGAGAGGAACATGAGAGGGAGAGCAGAGGAGAGGAAGAGCAGAGGAGAGGAACATGAGAGGAAGGGCAGAGGAGAGGAACAGGAGAGGAAGAGCAGAGGAGAGGAACATGAGAGGGAGAGCAGAGGAGAGGAAGAGCAGAGGAGAGGAACATGAGAGGAAGGGCAGAGGAGAGGAACATGAGAGGAGAGGAACAGCAGAGGAAGAGCAACATGAGAGGAGAGGAACAGGAGAGGAAGAGCAGAGGAGAGGAACATGAGAGGAGAGGAACAGCAGAGGAAGAGCAACATGAGAGGAGAGGAACAGGAGAGGAAGAGCAGAGGAGAGGAACATGAGAGGAGAGGAACAGCAGAGGAAGAGCAGAGGAGAGGAACATGAGAGGAGAGGAACAGCAGAGGAAGAGCAGAGGAGAGGAACATGAGAGGAGAGGAACACGAGAGGAAGAGCAGAGGAGAGGGAGAGCAGAGGAGAGGAAGAGCAGAGGAGAGGAACATGAGAGGAGAGGAACAGCAGAGGAAGAGCAGAGGAGAGGAACATGAGAGGAGAGGAACACGAGAGGAAGAGCAGAGGAGAGGAACATGAGAGGAGAGGAACAGCAGAGGAAGAGCAGAGGAGAGGAACATGAGAGGAGAGGAACACGAGAGGAAGAGCAGAGGAGAGGGAGAGCAGAGGAGAGGAAGAGCAAGGGAAAAGGAGAGATCTGGGCACGGGGGGGCCCATCTAAGATTATCTTGTCCCGGGCCCAGGCAAGACTGTCAGCTGGCCTGTGAAGAGGTCACGGCGAAGTGTGGCGTGGGTCCATTTTGATTTAAAAAACGATTTAGTTTACTGCAAACACAGCGACGCTGTGTATAAGTACAACACGGCCACGACTCATATGATGTACCACTTAAACAAAGTGCATCCGACCCTGGAAACTCACTACGAACAACGGAATAAGGTTCCCCGGGACGGGCTGGCCTAGTTAGCGCGGAGGTACCTGTGCATCCCGGCGGGTGTTTTCGGTGGCTGGACTCAGGTCACCAGGTAGCGGTCGCGTCTGACCCATGGATGTATTAAGGGAACCTCAGACCCCAGATCATGTCAACCTGCTTATTTTCAACAAAAACCAGTAGACTGGTGCAGGAGTTCTATGTGAGTAACTGGTTATTTATATTAGGCTTTGTCCGTGCCAAAACCTGTCAGATCTAAGTAGTATTATGTTTTTAGATTAAGTTATTATTTAACATGATTATTTTTATTTATTTTTTGGAACAAACTTGGGTCTCTGTTTAACAACGCCGGCTCGCAGCAACGGTTCCGCTGCTAAATTAAACACCGCAGCATATATATATATATATATATATATATATATATATATATATATATATATATATATATATATATATATATATATCTTTAAGTTTAGCCGAACCTCCAGTTTAACTGTCACACGTTGTTCTTCTTGTAATTAAGATCTCATCGAGGTAAAAACATGCTGTATTTTTGTATTTTCATTGCGTTTTTAATTTATAAAAAGTTAAATAAATAATGAATTTTAATATAAAAATATTAATGATTAATCAATAATTGATCATTAATTCTCCCGACGATCGACGAAGAAAATGTAATCGAATGCCCATCCCTAGTCCTAAATTATCACCTAATCATAACCCTTTGTCCTAGTTTATGTAATGTTATATTTCTGGTTCTGCGTTAAATCAACCAGTAGGTACGTAGAGATATATCACACACACACACACACACACACACACACACACACACACACACACACACACACACACACACTCACACACAGAGAAACACACACACACACACCAAACTTAAAGATAAGTGGGCCGACGTGCATTGTGGGTAGTGTGACAGACATGCTACACACATTACATTGTCGGAAAATAAGTAATCATGTTTTTCCTTCATATTGTTTTCCAACCCGTTTCCTACCTGGTAAAATACAGACCGTTAGGCAGCGGCTCTCAGCGGCCCTTCAGCGTGCGTCTGGAACGCAGCGGGCAGAGCAGCAGCTCAGCGGCGCCGTAACATGGCGTTGTGTTAACAGAGACAACGGTGGCGACTCTAGAGAGACTTTTACAGTCAATAACAAACGCCAAAGACACCTGACCAAGCGTCTGTGTTTACGTGATGGGAGGGAGAACGTGAGAAGTTTTCACTTTAATCATAATGTTGCTTGAATTGAATAACTGATATTACTTTCATAGTACACACTCTCAAAGTGTGTTTGCTGAATGATTACATCATCCTGAATAATTAATCAATCTTTCTTTAGTTTATTACACTCTGATAGTGTTACATTTATTAGTTTATTACACTCTTATAGTGTTACATTTATTAGTATATTACTCTGATAGTGTTACATTTATTAGTTTATTACTCTTATAGTGTTACATTTATTAGTTTATTACACTCTTATAGTGTTACATTTATTAGTATATTAAACTCTTATAGTGTTACATTTATTAGTTTATTACACTCTTATAGTGTTACATTTATTAGTATATTACTCTAATAGTGTTACATTTATTAGTTTATTAAACTCTTATAGTGTTACATGTATTAGTTTATTACACTCTTATAGTGTTACATTTATTAGTTTATTACACTCTTAGTGTTACATTTATTAGTTTATTACACTCTTATAGTGTTACATTTATTAGTATATTACACCGTGTTCCAAATTATCATGCAAGTGATATTTTACACAGATTTTCCTGAATAGTCGATGCAAATAACAGTCGGTGTAATTTTCAAGTCACCAACCGTTTAATTCAACAAACCACCCAATGAAAACAGTATTTTTTCAAAAATAAAAAAACTCAAAATGCACTGTTCAAAATTATTATGCACAACATTTGATAGGTTGTGAATAACTGAAAACGGTCATATGCTGACTCTGTAGCATCAGGAGGTCATATTTACTGAAATCAAAAGCTATTTCAATCAAACACATCTTAACAGTCACATGTTAACATCCACTATTTAGGAAAATCACTGTAAAATACCATTTGCATGATAATTTGGAACACGGTGTAAACTCTTCAAGTGTAAATGTTTTAATTTTCTTGCAGCTTTTTATATCTTTTATCGCATTAGTATATTACACTCTTAAAGTGTTACATTTATTAGTATATTACACTCTTAAAGTGTTACATTTATTAGTATATTACACTCTTATAGTGTTACATTTATGAAGTATTTTATCGCTTTGTGATTCTTCTATATATTTTAAAGTGTTGAACATTGCTCCCATTCAGATGATCCTATAGTCACCCTGGTCTCTGGTCACATGTATCTGAAGCCAGTGTAAACAAACGGGCCATGTGGTCGGTTCTCTGACCTTTAAACTGTCTCTAGTGACAGCTGTTAAACACGAGTGATACGTTTATAACACAAGGTACATGATAACCAGGCCCACAGGGAATATAGCGGACTGCGTTTCTGCTTTGAGATATGTTGTTAACATTCAGCGTTTAAAAATCATCTAAATCTGCAGAAAATCTGCAAAATGCTGCATCTGCAGATTGCGTGCCTTTTTGCTTACTTTATGATGTATGAACATGTGTAATAGCAAGAGAGAGAGGAGGGGGGGGGGCTCGATTTGTACTCCATTATCCATTATACAACGGCTGCACAATTCCCTTAAAAGAAGTTTGAATGAGGTAATTCTAACTTTGAGGGCTAGTTCTGGAAGAGTGCAACAGAGAACGGGTCTTACAAACGGCCGACGTAAACCAATTCATACCTTTAGTTTAGATACTTGAAAACAAATTCTGAGTGACTAAAAATGTAAAAGTCACACAACCAAATTGAGAACTCCTTTCATTGAATAAGTCTAGAAATAAAGGCCTGTAACAGACATGAGAAACCAGCTCTGAGCCTCCTCCCCTCTTGCTATATTGGGTCATTATTGGCTGTATTACTGTTGCTAAATAAAATCATTTAAGAACCCACGGACAGCTCTGGTGTGTGACTTCATTCTCCGGGTAGGACAGTAAATTAATCCGGGACACCCCCCCCCCCCCCCCCCCCCCCCACACACACACACACACACACGCAACAGATATCATGAATTCAAGTATCTAAAAAAAAGTGGCAAGCAATTAAATTTGCTGAATTTTAAACAAGTTGGGCCATTTCTTGACACCAAAGCTGCCAAGTTGTTCTTATATACAATAGATAGATAGATAGATAGATAGATAGATAGATAGATAGATAGATAGATAGATAGATAGATAGATAGATAGATAGATAGATAGATAGATAGATAGATAGATAGACGGATAGACGGATAGACGGATAGATGATAGATAGATATATAGATAGATAGATGGATAGATGGATAGATAGATGATAGATAGATAGATAGATAGATAGATAGATAGATAGATAGATAGATAGATAGATAGATAGATAGATAGATAGATGATAGATAGATTAGTTTTACTGATCCCAAAAAATGGGAAATAACGGTGTTGCAGCAGCAAAATATCAGACACACATATACACATATACATGAAATAATAATAGAATATTTAAAATATATACAAGTGCTATGATCTTTTCATCTATTGTTACACAAACTGGTCATTAACTAGCATAACTACTCTTAAAAGCATTGAATCTCTATTTAAAAAAGCCGGCGCACATTATACTTGTGAGGTTTATGCCTCGACGCAGAGGTCCAGGGTTTGATACCGACCTGTGACAATTTCCTGCATGTCTCCCCCCTTTCTCACCCCTTTTTTACCTAGCTGTCCTGTCAAAACATTTAGTTTCAGATGAAGCTGGAGGAGCAACAACTAAACACAGCTGGCTAAACTATTTAAACATGGCGGTTGGTTCAGGACGCCCCCGTCTGTCGCTTTCACGCCACCTTTTGGTCTCGGCTCAGCTCGCTGGGAACCTCCACGGAGGTGGTACTACATAAAGTACCTGTTAGCAGGTACCAGGGACTTTTTATCATAATGGAAAACCAAAAAGGCGAGTAGAGTCGAGTCGAGTACCACGTGATGGAAAAGCGCCGTATGTTAGTCCTATGTCTAGTGTGATTTTTACCAATTCTGGCATATTTACATGGTGTTTTTTATACAACATTCTTCATAAATATGCACGGTCCCTATCAAATAAACCAATACAATAAAAAAAAAGCCCAAAATATATCTTAAAAACAATTTTGATGTGAAGCAGGAAGCAGGAAGTCTTCACATTCCAGAGGTTGAAACATCTGTTACATATTTAATAAGATAATGCCTCGTCTGCTGATATCTGTTAGTTAACATACGTTCCATATTCAACCGTAGTGTAAGAATGCAGGAATCTTACCTGGAGGGTAGTATTTTTAGTATTATATTATACTTACTGGTAGTAGTAGTAGTTTTACTGCAGTAAAGGATCTGAGTACTTCCTCCTCCGCCCTACAATAATATAATAATAATAACAATGTTAGTATTCCTCCTTGTGATGTTAACAGCTGGTTTATGTTGATGTAAATAAGACAGACAGACAGACAGACAGACAGAGAGAGAGAGAGACAGACAGACAGTAAGACAGACAGACAGACAGACAGATAGTAAGACAGACAGACAGACAGACAGATAGATAGTAAGACAGACAGATAGTAAGACAGACAGACAGACAGATAGATAGTAAGACAGACAGATAGTAAGACAGACAGATAGTAAGACAGACAGACAGACAGATAGATAGTAAGACAGACAGATAGTAAGACAGACAGATAGTAAGACAGACAGACAGACAGATAGATAGTAAGACAGACAGATAGATAGTAAGACAGACAGATAGATAGTAAGACAGATAGATAGTAAGACAGACAGACAGATAGTAAGACAGACAGACAGACAGATAGATAGTAAGACAGACAGATAGATAGTAAGACAGACAGATAGTAAGACAGACAGACAGATAGTAAGACAGACAGTAAGACAGACAGACAGACAGACAGACAGACAGACAGACAGAGAGACAGACAGAGAGATAATAAGACCTTTCCCAGTCAGCCATCAGCGCATTAAAACATGGAGGTTATTCATCATAAAAACGGTTTCAGGAGACAGCAACGTTAACTAACGTCAGCTGACGTTAGTTAGCAGTGGCTAACGTTAGCTAACGTCAGCTAGCAGTGGCTAACATGACAGCTGACGGTATATTACCGGAAGTGCAGTCTCTTACCGGGATCTCCGTGTTTGTTTCTGCGCCTCCGGGGTCCACAGACGGACGGTCAGTAACCTCTCCCGGCGGCTGTGTGTCTGTACTCCGCTGTGTTTTACCCTAAAAAGGATGAAATCACCAGTTTCCGGCTGCTAGCTCGCTCTCTGCTACCTGGCAACAACACCACTCACATCCGGGTTCCCCTTCTTCTTCTTCTTCTTCTGTATTTAATGTCGTGCTGTAAGCCGCCGCCTAGTGTGTATGTGAGTGTAACAGCATGGCCCTGTTACAGGTCTAATAAACTACCTACTCATATTCTACTTATTCATCCTGATTCATGTAAAACATTAAATAATGACCTTTTCTAATATTCCCTTCATGCTCCAGCCCCCCCCCATTTCTACAAGTCTGTCTTTTAATCTTTCTACATAGAAATGCTAAGGAGGAAAAAATATTAAAACTAAAAGAAACAACAACAAAAAAACACAAGGAAAGGAAGAAATCAACCAAAAGCTCTGCTGAGAAGGTGTGAAGGCCTCTGTCACTGCCCGTCGAGTGCAGGTGTGAGTCAGTGCAGGTGTGAGTCAGTGCAGGTGTGAGTCAGTGCAGGTGTGAGTCAGTGCAGATGTGAGTCAGTGCAGGTGTGAGTCAGTGCAGGTGTGAGTCAGTGCAGGTGTGAGATGTGATAGTGAGGTAGGAGTAGATATGAGTAGTAGATGTACAGGTAGTGGTATACATAGTGAGGTAGGTGTAGATATGAGTAGTAGATGTACAGGTAGTGGTATAAATAGTGAGGTAGAAGTCGATATGAGTAGTAGATGTACAGGTAGTGGTATAAATAGTGAGGTAGGTGTAGATATGAGTAGTAGATGTACAGGTAGTGGTATAAATAGTGAGGTAGGTGTAGATATGAGTAGTAGATGTACAGGTAGTGGTATAAATAGTGAGGTAGGAGTAGATATGAGTAGTAGATGTACAGGTAGTGGTCTGAATAGTGAGGTAGAAGTAGATATGAGTAGTAGATGTACAGGTAGTGGTATAAATAGTGAGGTAGGTGTATGAGTAGTAGATGTACAGGTAGTGGTATAAATAGTGAGGTAGGTGTAGATATGAGTAGTAGATGTACAGGTAGTGGTATAAATAGTGAGGTAGGTGTAGATATGAGTAGTAGATGTACAGGTAGTGGTATAAATAGTGAGGTAGGAGTAGATATGAGTAGTAGATGTACAGGTAGTGGTATAAATAGTGAGGTAGGTGTAGATATGAGTAGTAGATGTACAGGTAGTGGTATAAATAGTGAGGTAGAAGTAGATATGAGTAGTAGATGTACAGGTAGTGGTATAAATAGTGAGGTAGAAGTCGATATGAGTAGTAGATGTACAGGTAGTGGTATAAATAGTGAGGTAGGTGTAGATATGAGTAGTAGATGTACAGGTAGTGGTATAAATAGTGAGGTAGGAGTAGATATGAGTAGTAGATGTACAGGTAGTGGTATAAATAGTGAGGTAGGTGTAGATATGAGTAGTAGATGTACAGGTAGTGGTATAAATAGTGAGGTAGGAGTAGATATGAGTAGTAGATGTACAGGTAGTGGTATAAATAGTGAGGTAGAAGTCGATATGAGTAGTAGATGTACAGGTAGTGGTATAAATAGTGAGGTAGGTGTAGATATGAGTAGTAGATGTACAGGTAGTGGTATAAATAGTGAGGTAGGAGTAGATATGAGTAGTAGATGTACAGGTAGTGGTATAAATAGTGAGGTAGGAGTAGATATGAGTAGTAGATGTACAGGTAGTGGTATAAATAGTGAGGTAGGAGTAGATATGAGTAGTAGATGTACAGGTAGTGGTCTGAATAGTGAGGTAGAAGTAGATATGAGTAGTAGATGTGCCAAAAAATAGTGTGACAATGAGGAATACAACAAAGGTGTGTGTGTGTGGGGGGGGAATACAGTTTAGCATGTCAGGGCAGATGCAAAGTGAAAAAGCGCATAAACAGATATATATAAATGTGCAATGGGGCATGACAGAGACAGTGGATAGGGTGTGTGAAGACAATGCATGAATGATGGATGGTGAAATGGTCATGCGTGTTTTGAAGGTAGCATGTCTTGTTTTTATATGTCTGTGTGAATGTCTCTTTGTGACTGGAGCCTTGTGTAACAGACAATAAAGTATTGTCTTATCTTATTTTTCATTTTCTTTTTCTTATTGCATTTCATTTCAAGGTGTGGATGTCTGTGAACACTTATTTGCACAGAAAATATATTCTGATATTGATGAACATTACATGGTGTTGTAAAGTGTACTGTGAGGAACGTTTCTAATAAATCTACATCATTAAGCCACACTGTGTTTGCACTGAATTGGAAATGATATTTTACAGAAACACCCTAAATACCAAGTCAGCAGAGAACAGTGTGCTGTAGCAGAGTTATATTCTCATGTTTTAGTGACATTGTTTTATTATAGGCAGGCGTGAAGTGAAGTGGGACGAAAACTCCAGCACTGAAAATGAGTCCCGCTCCGGCCCTGCACTTCTCTTAAATCACGTGACCACCGAGTGTCCTCCCTTCACCTCCTGTTGTTGGTTTATTTACTGATTTTGAAATCAGTTTCTCTTAAATCACGTGACCACCGAGTGTCCTCCCTTCACCTCCTGTTTTTAGTTTATTTACTGATTCTATTTGAAGTTAAACAGTTTCTGTGAAATCATGTGACCAGAGCGTCCTCCTCCCTCTCTGCTGATATATAAACTGCTCTCTGCCTCCTCAACATCACAGACCAACATCACAGACCAACATCACAGGTAAGAACACTTTATAACTGGAACTACTTTAATATGATACTATCAGGAGGTAATACCAGATATAAATGCATGAAGAAAATGTATTTGACATAACCAATAACTGAACATACGAACATACTACTTTATATTTGTATGATTTATTATTTTCTCTCTTCCAGACAGTGTCTGTAGTCACCTCGTCACCGAGCTTCAGGAACTTGAGATCCATTTCAGTGTTTCTCTCTCTGGGTGGACCAGGACTAGAAACACAGGTATGGATCACAGGTTGGAGGGTTTCTGTTTGTTACATCAGCTGCTGCTCTGCTCCTGAGACCAACAGACCTCTCAAAGGTTTTCCTAGAAAAGAAAAGAAGTAGTGAAGTCCAATCCAATCCAGCTTTATTAATATAGCACATTTTAACAAACACAAGGTTTTCCAAAGTGCTTCACAAAAAGAACCATCATTCAATGATTCTAATATGTTATTTACATGAGCTGTTGGTTTGTTCTGTTAATAAAATAGGATATAAATAATGTTAAAACTAAGTCTCAACCAAGCGCGAGCAGGAGCAAGGAGGGCGGGACCAGATCTAGAATTTCTCAATGAGGGAGAAAGGGTTGATGATTGCAAGGGGTCAGAAAGACTCTGGCCTTTTAGAGCCGGGGTAAAATTGGACGAACCCTTTTCTACACATAGTTGATTTCTCGCATAAATAAGTCTCAGAAGTGAATTTATTAATGGAATGGCAGAGATCTGCGCGACCTAGATTAAGAAGACTAGCTGATCTCAGGTCAGTGGTGTATGTACATTTTGGGGCGTGACAAAGACAGACAATGAGCCAAATAAGGAGGAGTTAACAGTTGACGTCAACTCGGTGGTTCGTTGGGATTCACCCGTTTTCAGCAGCAGTTTCAAATAGTGAGATTAGCAGAGTAAAGAGGTGTCTATGGGATGTTGAGGTTCTATTTACCCACCAAACTGTTGTTATTCAACAATGACAAGGTAAAATCGGTTTTGCTTTCTATCACCCCTGTAAGAGCAGGGGGAGGAGACCTCGGGGGAGACCCAGGACTAGGTGGAGGGATTACATCTCCAACCTGACCTGGGAACGCCTCGGGATCCCCCAGTCAGAGCTGGTTAATGTGGCTCGGGAAAGGGAAGTTTGGGGTCCCCTGCTGGAGCTGCTCCCCCCGCGACCCGACCACGGATAAGCGGACGACGATGGATGGATAGAACCACAAAACCAACAACAGTGTTTCTATTCAGAGGAGTAAAGGAGAAACACCTCTGTGCTGTTTTCAAGGTGTAGTGAAGGAAATATGATCCACCGTGAGCACGGTGTATTTTATTTTGAAAATTTTATTTTGTTTCTGTGCTCAACTTCCTGTCCCGCACTATCTACCTTGTGCTGAATTGCTGCGGAGCTCTCCGGCGTCCGGCAAAAATTGAAGCTCTGCGTATCTGATCCGGAGAGCTGCGGACCGCCGGAGCTGTGCCGGAGCCGTTCCGCAGCCGTTACGCAACCGGTATAAGATGGGGGTTAGACAACACAAACAAACTAGTGCGCATGTCCATCGGGACGTCATGGGCCAGTCAACACGGAAGATCGAGCTCCATGACTGCAGAAGATCCAGGTATTTTTTAGCTCCATGTTTGCTTTACGCACCTTTAAGCAACTCTCATTGGAATGAACGGGGCTTCGAGCCGAACACCGTATCCAGTTCTCTTAATGCATCCATGGGGACAGAGGGCACCGGCATGGAAAGTGTTGGGGACATGTCCCCCATCTCCCCCCAGTCTGCTACGCCCTTGGTAGTAACGTTAGAGTTTAGCCAGAAAAGTTAACGTCATGCGGCGATGCATACAGATCCATTCTTTAACAACCGAGCATGTACACACTCGTCACCATCTGCCGTAATATCAATTGATCCAACACGTGATCAACATACGGACCAGCAGCAAACACAGGATGATGAAATGTGATTTTAATCACAAAGGCTGAGGGCTCACTAAAGAGAAAGGTGACGCGGCGGTTCTTCTTCTGGGCAAACTTGACTTATTTTGTAAGCTAACCACTCCACGTTAACCGCGGTTACTTTTACCATCAGTTTGAGTGATGACAATATCCCGAGGCCGGTGGGCACCAAGGCATTTTAATTCCAGTTTCTCCTCCAAAGGGTTCAAACCTCTGCTCGAGTAAACAATTCACTTTGATCACTGTTCAAGTTAGCTAGAGGCGATAACACAATCTCCTCTCTTCGCTCTTCTGAGGGGTTAGTGGGCTGAAGCACAGAAGGGAGGGGGAGGGGAGGGAGGAGGCGGAGGGAGGAGCGAGCTAGTATAAAATAAAATACTTTGAACGTCAACAAGAAGTGAGGTAAGCCAGCATCGCTTAGAGCACCTTTAAAATAGAAGTTCTGAATATGTTGATGTGTTACAACAAGTTGAATCTTCAAATGCTGTTGTCACGTCCTCTCTTTATACAGGTTATGAAACGATATGATTGTTTTGAGTTTTTATCATCTTGACTTCTGTGAGTTGATTCTGAAAGCAGTTATGATATCTCGGAGAACACAGTGACATGAAGCAGGGGTCAGTTAACAAGGTTCTAAAGGTTTAATGAGACACACAGAGATACATACATTTTCTAACAAATGCTCCATAAACTTTCATTCAACAGCAGCATTAGTTAAACTCCTAGACTGTAAATACACACACATAAACTTTTTGAATTTTGGGTAGGCCTAGTTTAAAGGGATACTTCACCGCTGTAAAGCTGAATATATCTTTAAATTGGGTCACTTATGTAGCAGAAATGTGAAAAAAAAAATTTAATTGGTGCCTTCTAGGCCGAGAAAAGCCAGAAAATGGGTTTTTGGCTCATATGGATGAAAGACACCAAATCCCAGAATGCACTTCGCTTCGCTGCTTTGAGTCCACTCCCAAGCCACGCCTACCGCTTGACAGACAGACAGCGAGGCATTCGACTCAACTCAATGTGTTTTATTGTTATTTCAACCATATACACAAAACAATGTTTCATCGTGGCTCAAGTGGTGTTACACATTTAAAATATATAAAAACTACATTATATAAAAACTACATTATATAAAAACTACATTATATAAAAACGACATACGAAACAGGCTACCTTTAGTGCACACACACATTATAGGCTCCGTAAAGTTCAGCTAAGCATACCAGCATTAGGCTTGGTGGGCTGTAAACACCGAGTATAAACACAGCCGTGAATTAGCGTGGGATGTCGAATGGTCGCCATGTAACAGTCACAAACTCCAGCGGTTAGCAGTTAGTTGGATACAAATCACCCCATTTCTGCACCAGTCCGTGTTAACACAGCCCACCTTCATACAGAGCATCTCTAGCTCGGATTGTCGGAAGGCTAGCAGTCCTGGTAGCTGGATAGTCCGGTTCACTGTTGTTCAGCCATGTTTCCCACGAAAGCAAAAAACACAGCAGTCTCTGAACTCTCGTTGGGAGCATCGTTGAAGTTGGATGTAGTCCAGTTTGCAAGCACTTGCAAACTGGATTAATGGGACAGGTGGCCGGCTAGCGTTAGCTCGCTCTGGATGTGCCTTTCCCCCGGCTAGCGTTAGCTTCCCACCTATCCGAGGTGAATGTCCCCTACCCCGGCTCGGGGTAGGAGCGAGTCCGCCGGTCTCCGTGCTGGTCTCGGTGCAGGCGAAGCTCTCGTAGTGGGCCGATTATTCCGTCTGTAATAACGTTTCCTGCATATTCTCCGATCTGTACCGATGTATCCCGGTGGTACACGTGCGGTAGTTTGAATGCACATAATTGTTGTAAAAGTTTGCTGCTGAGAAGTTCTCCCATGAGAGAGAGCCATAGACAGTAAAACAAGCTCGGATTGTCGGAGGGCTAGCAGGCCTGGTAGCTGGACAGTCCGGTTCACTGTTGAGCAAAAAACACAGTCTCTGAACTCGCGTTGGGAGCATCGTTGAAGTTGGATGTAGTCCAGTTTGTTGTTAAATGAACGGACACTTGCAAGCAGGATTGATGGGACAGGTGGCCGGCTAGCGTTAGCTCGCTCTGGATGTGCCTTTCCCCGGCTAAGGTTAGCTTCCCAGCTAGCCGACGAGGATGTCCCCTACCCGGCTCGGGGTACGAGCGAGTCCGCCGGAGTCCGCTGGTCCCCGTGCTGGTCTCCGTGGCAGGCGAAGCTCTCGTAGTAGGCCGATTATTCCGTCTGTAATAACGTTTCCTGCATATTCTCCGATCTGTAGCGATGTATCCCGGTGGTACATGTGCGGTAGTTTGAATGCACGAAGTTTGCTGCTGAGAAGATAGAGCAGAGCCCTGTTTAGCGAGGATTCAAGATGGCTGACATTTCGTTTTTTTTCGGCCGAGATCGGCTCGCTTCGGGCGATGGGCGGGTTTAAAACATGCGGAAGTAGGTCCTACTACTGGTTGTAGTCTTTTGCTCTGGCCAAAAAATCTTCCAATGACGCAAAAATCGTCATTTTACGTCATCGGAAGATTTTTTCTGATATGAATGACCGCGTTGCATTGTGGGATATGGGCTTTGAATGCGCCCAGCTCGGCTCATATCGTAGTGTTCTGTCTTACAGCATACTGTAATATTTCACCGGTAATAAGACCAACATGAAATTATTAAAATAAAGAAATGAACAAACATTAATAACAACATATTAACAACATTAAAAGAAAAACATATAAACCATGATCAGATCTGGTGAATAAATGTTGATAAAAATTATTTTTATTACCTAAAAATACCAATAATAGAGCAGCTGTATCAGCTTCTCTGCTGCAGCCGACTGGCAGAAAGAGACGTGATGTAATCACCAAACATGCTTCCATTAAAATACATTAGTTTAAAATACGTGCTGATTCACACGAAAACAATGACATAAACGTGTCTGTGTACACGTATCAATAGATTATATTAAATGACCACATCACGAACTGTCGTGAGACTGGGTTGTCCTTTTCCACATTTCCTCTTTCTCTACCAACTGTCTGGTTCATAATGCTTCTTTCTACCATATGAGGCTGATTCTATATTCAAAGACTAATCTTAACCTTTTGTGCATCAGAGTTCAGCCAGAGTTCTATTAACCACTTCCTCAGTGAGATGCACGCAGCTTCTTCAGCAGAGACCACAACATCCTTAAACTGACATGTCTGTCTGACATCTGCAGCTTTAATCATTAACTGTCTGTATGTAATGCTGTTATTTCTACAACACTTATAATTATGAATTATTTTACTTTTATTTGCTGCAACACCTGAACTTTGTCTCAGGTGATCAGTAAAAGTCTTCTAAAGAGAACTCCTCCCTCACTTCTCCTTTGGTTAAACTGATGACTTGAAGTCAAACTGTTTCTGTGAAATTACGTGACATTAAAATCTTCAAAAGAAGAAGTAGATGAAGTCACTCTGTCTCTGAAATTGTGACCCCAGAGAGTCCTCCTCCCTCCCTGTTTACTGATGATTTGAAGTCCAACAGTTTCTCCTAAATCACGTGACCACAGAGAGTCCTCCTCCCTTTCTCTCTCCTGATATATTATATAAACTGTTCTCTTCTCTCTCTTCCTCCTCAGCATCACAGACCAACATCACAAGTAAGAACACTTTACAACTGGAACTACTTTAAATGCATGAGGAAAATGTTTTTACATAACTATACTGGATTTATTCTGCCTATTCTGTGTTGCAACATATATGTGAAGATAATATGCAGCAGATGCTTTCCTATATTGATGATTGGTGTAATAAGTGGAGACTGTTTATCAATAGAAAGAAAACAGAAATAATTCACTTTAGAAAAACTACTCGCAGCATCTATATGAGTTTAGAGTTGGGTCACAAGCTGAACTTTGCAGACTCATAAATATCTAGGTTTCTATATTAGATGAACATATGAATTTTTCGGTTCCTGCTGGTTCAGCACGTAGAGCTTTGGGAGGAATCATTCTAAACAGGTTGATTATATTGTGGGGGTTAGAGGACTTAGAAATATATCTAATTGTGAATTAGTGCAACATAGTGCCATAAGATATTTTCTGGGTGTGCACCAACATGCTCCAACATTGGTGATAGTGGGAGACGTGGGATGGAAGATACTGTCTATATGGCCCAGTTATTAGATATGGACGCAAATAAGTTGACTAGGAAAACATTTCTCTGGGATAAACACATTCTTGGTCCTCGGTCTAAAGATATATCCTAACTGTTTTGTAATTATGGGTTTGGTGAGTTGTTTTTTAATAATGAAAAGCTGAATATTAGTTTGTTTAAAGAATCTGTTTGCTAAAGACAAAAAACAGTGATAGGAGCGACACATGGGCTGAGCCGAACTTGCCTATGTTTGTGATGATAAAACCGGAATATGGCACAGAGAATTATGTTGTATATAATTTGTCAAAAAGGCAAATATCTCTATGTGCTCGAGTGAGATCAGGGGCCTCATGCATAAACGTTGCGTGCGCTGGTTGTCACGGACACTTTGTGATGTAGCCTATATAAAAATTAACTTGACGTGAGAATGTGCGGGCCGTCCTCAAAGTCTTGTCTGGCTCTGTAACGTGGCGAGTTCTAAGTTAAAAATGCTGAAAATCACCAAACATCACAAAATAAATGTTCCACTTCACTTACTGGCATATGTCTGTGACGTCTATGAAAAAACATAATTATATCCGCTGATACTCCGTAAAAGTTTGATCATTTATGTGGATAATGTTTCACATCTTTCACACTATTAACTGTTTAATCTGCAGGCTACTTAACCTGTTAAACATGAGGACGGGAAATGAATGATAAATCCACTTAGAAAATACTTTCAGTCATCCTCTGTATTTCCCATAGATGAAATATATACTCACTGTGCAGCAAACCGATCGGCATGGAAAAATGTAATAGTTCTATACTTCGGTAAAGTTAGGACATTCACAGATTCGAACTTCCGGGATCAATTACTCTATAGCGAAATGTTATTAAATCACAAACGACGCATCTTTCGTACCGTAGTAAGGTTAACAACGAGCTACAAAGTCATTTTCATACAATCGAGCCGTCCTGCAACCTGGAGAAATAACATTGGTCTCTCCGACCAGACGGCGGTGAGACGAGTGCTTAGGGACCGTGTACAAATTGCAACACCGAAAAAAGATGCAACAAAATTATTTATTAATTTAATCAGATTTTGGAGCACAATATGCTGCCTTCAAGAAGACATCTTTTCCAGGGACGTCCGTGCATATGTAGCGAGGAGGGGTCATCATTCTAGAATAAATAACTACTGGGAAGGGAAACTAATGATGAGGAGAGGAAACTTAGGGACCGACAACGCCCCCTAGGGACTTGCACCCCAAGATATGAAAATCCAAATTCTCAATAAGGACACAGGTGCAAAACTGATGAGGCAGAGACAGTAGATAAAACAGAACAAATGTTTTTATTCACAAAAAGGATTTAAGAAAAAACTAACAATACTAAAAACTGCAATGAAGTACATATAATAAACTCCAATTAGTGGGCTGGGGCTTCAGTAGGGGCAGACTGCGGAAATGATACCCCGTCTCCCTAGTCTGGGGGCAACGCTACAAACACTACAACAAAACATGCATTAACAGAGTCCCAGTGCCTACTTGCATGCAACGGGAGCGAGGTTCAACACGGTGCCTAGCCGCCCGCACTGAGGACACCCAGGCCACACCAAAATGGCAAGAGGACAAAAGAAGGATACTCCTGAAACAAAGAATCAAAAATTAACAAAAACCAACAATCCCATTGGTAACTAAACAATCTCAGAACATATACTCAAACTAAATAAAAGAAATATATTCCAAGTAACCAAATGTCACCAATAAACTAAAGAAAAGAAAGAAAGCAAACCTAACAAAACAAAGTAAAGCAGAGCAGCAACAGGTGAACCTAAAACACAAAAAGGCACATGTTAATTAGGGGAACAACTTTAAATCATCAGAAGACAAACTAGAAATGGGGACCCTACTCACCACTATCAGCAGGCAACCACCACCAGAGACCAGCAAATGGCTAAACTGAACCAGCTGAGGGCTTTTATACTGCACCTGGGCAGGGGGAGGAGCTAAGGGAGGAGTTTTGCTGGGCTACTGGAGTTGCGTTCACTACACCTCACTGTGCTTCACTACACATATTTCAACAAGATAATGCAAAACCACATTCTGCACACATTACAAAGTCCTGGCTGCGGAGGAAGAGGATACGGGTACTTGACTGGCCTGCCTGCAGTCCCGACCTGTCTCCAATAGAGAATGTGTGGCGCATTTTGAAGCGCAAAATGTGACAACGAAGACCCCGTACTGTTGCCCACCTTAAGACTTGTTTGCAGGAAGAATGGGACAAAATTACACCTGAAACACTTCATCACTTGGTGTCTTCAGTCCCTAAACGTCTTTTAAGTGTTGTGAAAAGGAATGGCAACATCACAAAGTGGTAAATGCTTTACTGTTCCAACTTTTTTTTAAATGTGTTGCAAGAACCAAAATAGGAATTTTATTTTGAAAAAAAAACAATAAAAATCATGAGGAACACATTAAATTATGTGCTGTTGTATTGTCTGCAATGAAATACAAGTCAAAGTACATTTAGAAATCACTACTTTCTTTTTTTAGTTGTGTTTTCCATACTGTCCCAACTTTTTCTGATTTGGGGTTGTAAGATCAGATCTATAATACTTTCACATGTCTTGCTTATTCTCGTGGACTGTTTTATCAACTGTTCAAGACCAAAAGAGTGACACAGATCCTCAAGTATTTTACTGTAAGGATGGGCACATCCTGACCAGTGCTTGAAGTGGGAAAAAAAAGGTGCCGGTACTCTCTTGCATTGGCAGATCATCATGACATTTGAGATTTCTATAGTGAAAACCAAAACTTGGAGATATTGCTGGTACAACAACAATTTATTGTCATTTATTAACTATATAAATGTATGGATTTATTTAAACAAGTTTACATAAGTGCATAAGCTATTAAAAAAAAACATGTTTTCATTTTAAACATACATGGCACAGTGAATCCTTATTAACTATCTATGGATGGCCTAAGCGACTAATTTACATATAGGCTAGTATCAATATTGTTTTTATTTTTTACACAAATAAGCTGATTTATATTTGCTAATATGTTGGAGCCATGTTAAGAAAAAAAAATTCATTAATTCATCAAAACTATTCAACAATAATTTGGTGCTCAAACAGATGCAAAACAGCCACTCTCAGTGTGAGTGTGAGTGTGTGTGTGTGTGTGTGTGTGTGTTCAGTCCCCTCTCTGTCTGGGCAGCTAGTGACGGGATGCTGCTACATCATGTTTTGCAGCCCAGTTTGTTATCATTAAAAACGAGCCAGCTGTTTGTGGAGCAAAAATACATAATTTGGTCCTTTGACCAACAGTCAGGGCATCCGTGTGTTTCGTTACTCACGTTATTGTTGTTGTGTAACGTTAAGGTTGGTAGCGGCAGACTCCTCATTAACGCCAGCTGTTCCGCTCACATCAACGCTAGCTTGAAGCTCATGAACCGTACTAGCTACCTCCTGATGTTTCTGGTTGGACTTGGACCTCTGTTGACGTGTCTGGCTCAGGCACACACGTTCTTTTAGTACCTTTCTGAAGCCAGGCGGCTAACATAACGACTTACAAACTCGACACTTATTTTTAGTTTCTAGGTTTTCAGCAGTGAAAAATCTGTTACGGTCAGGCTGACGCTGACAGCTTTTTCAAACTAGCGTCTGTGGAGAAGCTAACTTCTGATAGGGTGGGCTGACGGCAACATCAAAAAGAAAGGTCTTCAGCCTTGTTTTAAAAGAACTGAGAGTTGCAGCGGACCTGCAATTTTCTGGAAGTTGGTTCCAGATGTGTGGAGCATAGAAACTAAATGCTGCTTCTCCCTGTTTAGTTCTGACCCTGAGGACAGAAAGCAGACCTGTCCCAGACCACCTGAGAGGTCTGGGTGGGTCGTAGTTTACTAGCAGACCTGTCGCAGACGACCTGAGAGGTCTGGGTGGTTCGTAGTTTACTAGCAGGTCAGAAATGTATTTTGGACCTAAACTGTTTAATGATTTATAAACTAGCAGAAGGATTTTGAAATCAACTCTCTGAGGCACAGGAAGCGAGTGTAAAGACTTCAGAACTGGAGTGATGTGATCCACTTTCTTGGTCTTAGTGAGAACTCGAGCAGCAGCGTTCTGAATCAGCTGCAGCTGTCTGATTGATTTTTTAGGGAGACCTGTAAAGACACCGTTACAGTAGTCCAGTCTACTGAAGATAAAAGCATGGACAAGTTTTTCCAAGTCCTGCTGAGACATAAGTCCCTTTACCCTTGATATATTCTTAAGGTGGTAATAGGATGACTTTTTAATTGTCTTAATGTGGCTGTTGAAATTCAGGTCTGAGTCCATAATTCCACCAAGATTTCTGGCTTTGTCTGTTGTTTTTAACATTGTCGTTTGAAGCTGAGCGCTGACTTTTAATTGTTCCTCTTTTGCTCCAAAAACAACCACCTCAGTTTTTTCTTCATTTAATTTAAGAAAGTTCTGGCACATCCAGTCATTAATTTGTTCAATGCACTTAGTCAGTGTTTGTATAGGACTATAGTCTCCTGACGATAAGGTTATGTAAATTTGTGTGTCGTCCGCATAACTGTGGTAACATATTTTGTTGTTTTCCATAATCTGAGCCAGTGGAAGCATGTAGATGTTAAACGGAAGAGGCCCCAGAACGGAGCCTTGGGGAACTCCGCACGTCATATTTGTATGCTCAGATGTATAATTACCTATAGATACAAAGTAGTCCCTATTCTTTAAATAGGATTTAAACCAGTTTAGGACTGAGCCAGAAAGGGCAACCCAGTTTTTTAATTGGTGTAGTAATATGTCATGGTCAACCGTGTCAAATGCAGCACTGAGATCAAATAATACTAAGACTGCAGTTTTGCCACTGTCTGTGTTTAAGTGGATATCATTAAATACTTTAACAAGAGCTGTCTCAGTGCTGTGGTGTGGTCGAAAACCCGACTGGAAGGCATCAAAACCATTGTTTAGTGACAAGAAAAGGTTGAGTTGTTGAAAAAACGCTTTTTCAATGATTTTACTTAAGAATGGAAGGTTAGATATCGGCCTATAGTTGCTCAGTAATGCCGTGTCTAGATTGTTCTTTTTTAAAAGTGGCTTGATGACTGCAGTTTTCAGGGCCTTTGGGAAGATACCTGAGAGTAGAGACGTGTTTACAATCTGTAAAAGATCAGAAGACATACAATTTGAAACATTTTTGAAAAGGTCTGTTGGTAGAATATCAAGGCAACAGGAGGAGGTTTTCAGATGTTGTATAATGTCCTCCAGGTTTTTATGGTTGATCATATGAAATTGTGTGACATTGGAATTTGTTTTGCCTGGACAGTGTGGCAACACATATCCCGTACTTGATCTGGAGGCACTGACTGTCTAATTTTCTGAATTTTGTCTTCGAAAAAGGAGGCAAAATCATTGTAGGCCTTGGTAGATAAAAGTTCAGATGCTACTGGTACTGGAGGGTTTGTTAACCTATCAACAGTAGCAAACAGAGCACGTGAATTATTATTGTTTTTGGCGATAATGTCAGAGAAGAAGGACCACCTAGCATTCCTCAGTTCCAAATTATAAATGTGAAGTCTTTCTTTATAGGTGTTATAATGGACCTGGAGAGTAGTTTTTCGCCACCTGCGTTCAGCTTTTCGACACTCTGTTTTTTCTGTTCTTACCCGTATGACATTTCTCCATGGAGATCTTTTCTTACTACAGACAGCTTTGACCTTAGTGGGAGCAATGGCATCAATAACATTTGTAATTTTAAAATTGAAATTATCTATAAGCTCATTGACTGAGACCCCAGTGAGGGCGGGTGTGGAGGAGAAAAGCTGAATGAATGTTTCATTGGTGTTTTCAGTGATATACCGTTTTCTGATTACCTTAGTTTGGACACTTTTGGGCACCAAGATAGTGCCGTTAAAGAAAACACATGAATGATCAGAGAGAGCAATGTCAGTCACCACAACCTTGGAAATGTTCAAACCCTTGGAGATAATCAAGTCCAGAGTGTGCCCCTTGTTGTGCGTGGGTTCCGTCACATGCTGAGTCAGTCCATAGTTCTCAAAAACACAACACAGTTCTTTGGTCCCTCTATCCTGCAGGTTGTCCACATGAATGTTAAAATCACCAGCAATAATTACACAGTCGAAGTTAATACAGATTATAGATAGCAGTTCAGTAAAGTCATCGAAGAAAGCTGCACAGTATTTCGGTGGTCTGTAGATATTTAGAAATATAGCTCGGGGGGTGGACTTTAGCTGAAGAGTCACATTTTCAAAAGAAGCAAAATTTCCATAAGATATTTGAGTACAATGGAATGAGTCATTATACAAAATGGCTACTCCACCTCCTTTCTTATTCACTCTATGCTCACTCATAAACCTGAAGTTAGGGGGAGCTGACTCAATGAGAACAGCACCACTGTTATTATGGTCCAACCAGGTTTCAGTTAAAAACATAAAATCAAGATTGTGCTTAATAATAAAATCATTGATTAAAAATGATTTTCCTGCCAAAGACCTGACGTTTAGTAAGGCTAGTGTTAGTGTGTTCAAATATTTATCTGTCTCAATTTTTGGTATAGGCGTTGGCTGACGAGGAATGAATGCTAAATTTGCGAGGTTTGCTGATAAGTGCTTGTTCTTACTTAGCGGATTTATCATTCTTTTTCTATTACCTATCACAACATAAATTGAGGAAGGATTTAATACACAGGGCCCGGGCTTGTCCTGAAAAAAGTCATGAGTGCCACTAGGCGTGCAGCCTGGACCCGGCCCATATCAGACAAAGCTTGCTGCATTTTGTACACAAGTATACTTATCAGTCTGGGGAGAAGGAGTTAGCTGCTGTCCTTGGGTGGGCAGGGGTGCCTGCCGTTTAACTTTTGGCTGGGGGCCAATGATGGGAGAACGAAGGGGGGTAAGTTTGATTCCAGTATCTACTTTTGGCCGGGGGCAAATGATGGGAGAAGGAAGGGGGATAAATTTGGTTCCTTCAACTACCAGTCGCTTCATCTGGTCAGTGAAATCCAACATGGGGCAGGGGGAAGGAGGGGAAAAGCTGAGTGGAGAGAGCGATGGCGTGCGCGGGGTGTATGGATCCTCAATGGCGTCAGGGTCGGTGAAGGGGTTTGAGGGGAGTTGGACGGGTGAAGAGGGGGATTGAGATTTCTCATCTCTGCTCTGTGGTCTTCCATGGTCAAATCTTTGCTCAGGCGGGGGCTGTGGTGGATTACTGCCCTGCTTTGTTATGTCTTCCTCTTGTTTAGATTCCTCTTGTCTCGTGTCCTTGGCCGAGGGAGCTGATGTGTGGCGCAGAAAGTAAAGTTGGTTAGAGGTGAACAGCTTTACTCCTGGTTTGTTAAGGAAAATTCCATCTTTCTTAAAAAGATGTCTGCGCTCCCAGAACATGTCAAAATTGTCAATGAACTGCAGAGAATGAGCGGTACACGCAGTTGAAAGCCATGTGCTCAGTGCCAACAGTCTGCTGAATCTCTCAACTCCTCTTCTGACTGGCGGTAGAGGTCCACTGATAAACACCCTCGCATGTAGGGAGCTGACTGTTTTCAGTAGATCCATGAAGTCTTTTTTCAGCACTTCAGACTGTTGCTTTACAACATCATGTGACCCTATATGCAGTATAATGTTATTCACAGTTGGGTGTGCTGCCACGATATCTGGGATTCTCTTGGCCAAGTCAGACACAATTTCTTTGGGAAAACAGAGTATTTTGGTGTTTTTTCTGCTTTTTACATCTTTTACAGCAGAGTCACCTACAATCAGAGTTTGAGGCCCAGTCGTTAGCTTTCCCTGTAGCTTTTTACTTTTTGAATTGCTCTCAGTCCTTACCCTGCTGTGTGACGATGAGACACAATCCAGGTCAGATGAAGGTCCAGGGTCCTGCTGCAGTGTAGCAAATCTGTTATCAACTTGCAGACTTGGTTGTTGGGGAGGCATTTTGTTGCTAATTCTCCCTTTTGCAGCTGTCCACGGCTGTGTCCTACTAAGTACAGGGGTTGAAGAGGCGCTCTGCCTGGATGGTAATGCAGGCCAGCCGGTCATATCACAAATCTCAGGGCGCTGTGCCCTGCCTGTTAGTCGTCCTCCCATTTCCCAGGAAGATTTACTCTTAGGCTTTGCACCGAAAGAGTTCCCGGGAGGACTACCACTTGTTGATTTATTATCCGCTTCACAGTCCTCCTGTTTCTTTGTAGCCTTGTTGGTGCTAATTAGCCGTGTGTTAGCATGCTTTTGTCCATTGCTTTGGGTCCATGGTAAAGTGGTGTCATTCCCACATGATGTGTTCACCTCCACGTTTACTTCTAACCGATGAATTTTGGTTTCCAGAACAGCAATCTTCTGAAGGAGTTTGTAGTAGTCATCCACGGAGAAGGGAGGCATCTTGCTGCTAATTAGCTTTAGCTAAGTATCAAGTTTCCAGTCACTGCAGTACAGGCTTGAGCTATTGGTAGGCCACGCTCACAAAGAAAAATGATTAAATATGGCAATAGCCTACTATGTCTACAAAAAGTGTATAGTCCAGTGATTTATAAGTATCCAAGAGCCGCTGCTCATAGTTTCTCTCAGAGGAAAAGCAAGATTATCAGCAGAAATATGCAAGCAGAGGCAGGAGCAAGCAGCAAAGCGTCTGCACTGTAAGAAGCAGGAAGTTTGGCTCAAGACTGTTCATGTGATTAGTACTGTGTGACATTAATGACATTATCCTGATAATCGTGAAACCATGATGAGTCCTCAGACTATAATCATACCAACCCAATCTCTCATCGTTGCATCCATCAGTTGACAGGAGTAGTGGGAACGTTTCTGGTCTTTATGCACCTCGCATACAAGCACAGAAACATTAAAATGATCATATGAAGAATTGCACCAATATGCTATGTTGAAAAGATTACTCCCTGTCTGTATATCGTTGTCTTTCTAGTTTTTTTGTTGTTTGTCTTAGTTGTGTTATATATAGTTGTGAATATATTATTAACACTTGAATATGTAAGACACATATCTTTGTACACACAGTCTTTGAAAGTTCTGTATCATAATGTATCTGATTCTAAACGTGTGTGTGTGTGTGTGTGTGTGTGTGTGTGTGTGAGAGTGTGTGTGTGTGTGTGTGTGTGTGTGTGTGTGTGTGTGTGTGTGTGTGTGTGTGTGTGTGTGTGCGTGCGTGCGTGTGTGTACAGAGTGGTACTGGGAGTGTTTCCTGAAGTGCTGGTTCTACCGGCTGCTGTCCGTGGTCCTGACCCTGTTCAGCGTGGCCGTGGTCTGGTCCGAGTGCACCTTCTTCAGCACCCGTCCCGTCCTCTCTCTGTTCGCTGTGTTCATCCAGCTGGCCGAGAGAGACTACAACTACCTGTACATCGAGGTGAGTGAGATATGTCAGGAAGGTAACTAAGAAACATGAGAGAGACTACAACTACCTGTACATGGAGGTGAGTGAGATGTGTAAGGAAGGTAACATGAGAGAGCAGTAGGTACAGTGAGGCCTCCTCTGGTCTCTGACCTCTCTGGGGGTTAAAGCCCTGACAGCTCTGAAGTATTCGTCTCTCTGGTGTGTGATGACACGTTTCTCCACCAGATGGCGTGCTTCGTCACAATCTTCTTCCTGTGTACCTGCGTTTACTCCACTGTGTTCCGCATCCGGGTTTTCAACTACTACTACCTGGCCTCCCATCACCAGACTGACGCCTACAGCCTCCAGTTCAGCGGCATGTGAGTCACAGGAAGTTATATATAATATATGTACTGTATATGTATACATATATACATATATATGTATGTATGTATAGGGATGTGATTCTCTCTGGACCCCCTGAACTCAGATACAGTACTCAGGCCTCAGGTAATACTGATCCTGGGACTACTGTAACATGTCTAAACTAGAAGAAATGTAATTTACTGTAACCTGTAACTGATTACTGCAACCTTGTAAAATCTTTTTAAATTGTAGGTGTTTTTACAGGATACATTGGGGGTTTTAGAATTTAATTTAATTCTTTATTAGGACAATAAAATAGAAAAATAGATACACAGCAGCAACATTAGCTATATAAAGAACTAGGTAAAACAAGACAAAAGAAAAAAAAACAGAATAATACATTAGTAAATGTTAAAACAGAGACACAATTCATTAGTTAATACAGCACAGCATCCATGTAAAGATGTCCACATGCATGGTTAGCTCCAGATCCAAGACAGCAATAACATTTGTTATAAAAAAAAACAGGGAGAAACAGGATGATAGAAAAGTAAACTAGACAAATCATTAGTAAGTGTTAAAACGTAGACACAATTCATCAATATGCTGTATTGGGCTAAACGGTACAGCATGCAGTCAGCGGTGATTGCACGATTGGTTAGCTCTGAGCCACACCTTTACCTGGCTCTTAAAGGTGGCCACATGTAAATGTAAATGTACTGTATTTATATAGCGCTTTTCCAGTCTTAACAACTACTCAAAGCGCTTTAACATAGTACAAGAACCATCCACCATTCACACACATTCACACGCTGAGGCCACGTCTGCCGTACAAGGCGCCACCTGCTCATCAGCAGGCAACTAGGGGTTCAGTGTCTTGCCCAAGGACACTTCGACATGCCAAAGTGGGACATTCCCTTATAGTTGGGGGTAGTGTGTTCCATAATGCACTACCTTTAATAGATAGTGCATTATGGCTGAAAGAGGTTTTTCTAAAAGGAACCTCACAGTCCCTGTTTGCCACGGCTCTGGTGATCCGAGTCTGTCTGTAGTTAATAAACTCTTGCAGTGGTGGTGGCGCCAAGCCATGTAGTACTGTAGTAAATTAAGCATATTAACGTAAATTTACAGAATGATATGTAAATGTTTGAAAACCCAATAAAAGATGAATATAATGTTCAGGAAAGATCTTGTGGGCCTGCAGCCTCCGAGAGGAGACAGAGGAGCAGGAGCTGTTGATGTGGGTGTACAGCGTTATGTAAAGTGATTAAAGTCATAGTTTATTGTCAGACATTTTAAGACATAAGGGAAGGACATGTGGTTCCCAGGTCCAGCAGCACACAGTGCTTTGGCTGGAATAGACCCTCTAAATAATGAATACAATCTATAATAATAGAAGTCATAGCTTAAAAACCGAGCGGCGTGTTTAAAGAATAGTGCATCGATAACCGCGCGTGCAGTCGCCGCAGTTAGAAACAGCGTGAGGTGCAGGACGTATGATAAATGATCTGTGATGCAGACTCTTGAACCTGCAGGCTGTTCTGTCGTCTGACGCCTCCTCTGTGTCTCAACTTCCTGGGTCTGATCCACATGGACTCGGCCATCTCTCACCAGCAGAAGGAGCAGACTGCCTACACCTCTGTGAGTCCGCTGCAGTACCATCAGCCGGATATAACAGTGAGTGGACCACAGTGTGCCGGATCAGCTGTCTGACTGCTGTCTGTGTTTCAGATCATGGGGTCGATGCGTGTCCTCTCTTTCATCGCTAACGGCTTCTACATCTACTACCCCATGCTGATAGTCATCCTCTGTATCGCCACCTACTTCAGGTCAGTTTGAACTCTCAACACGAGACGATTCACGGCTCCATTTTCATTTGGGTTTTGTCCATTACTTTGTCGATCAGTTGTTGCTCTTTAAAATGTCAGAAAAAGGTGAAAAATGTTGATCAGTGTTTCCCCAAAAAATCCAAGATGACGTCCTCAAATGTCTCGTTTAGTCCACAACTCAAAGATCTTCAGTTTCCTGTCCCAGAGGAGAGAAGAGACTAGAACATATTCACATTTAACAAGCTGACATCACACAAGTTGACCTGATTTATCATAAAAAACTGATTAATCACAATAGTTGACAAGCAATCGATTAATCTTTGCAGCTCTAGTTTGAATTTAAAACCGCGGCAGCAGAAGATCTAAGAGGCCTTGAAGGATAATAAATTAGTGAATAATTAGTAATGTAGGCCGGTCCTGAACCATGAAGAGCCTTCTAACAAGTAGCACAACTTTAAAATCAATAACATTTCATTTAGTGAGTTTTGATAGTTGTAAACAATGCTTTAGACGGTATTTTTTACTTTTAACAAGTAGCAAACTAATCCTAAAAGACACCGGGAGCTAAAACAGTCATATAAACACCCTGTTTATATGACTGGATATATAAATATATATATACATGTTTATATGAAACCAACAGTTATTGTGTGTAGTGGTTAAGAGCTGCTGCTCTGTGCTGGTAGTTCCATCATCAGAGAGAGTGAAGAGGTAACTCAGTGATCATCATCTCTCTCCTCAGTTTGGGGACTCGCTGTCTCAACCTTCTGGGCTTCCAGCAGTTTGTGGGCGACAGTGAGATGACGTCCGACCTGATCGACGAGGGCAAGGAGCTGATTCGCCGAGGTAACCAGCAGGGCCGCACGCAGTCTCTGGACGCACAAACTTCACGTTTAAACACATTCAGAATCAGGGACGCACCCAATCCAGGATTAGGCTTCTGATCCGGCTGAATATTGGGCTTTTTGACAGTTCTGGTTTCTGCTGAATCTTAGAATTCTTCCCCACCTAACCGAGCCGTACGCTTGCACTACGCACGCTACGCTGGTCGCCGTAACGACGGCGCCGTTGATTATGGGAAGGTGTTTACGTAGGTGGAGCGTTCAATGCAGTCGGCTGTGAGAAAGTGGAAATAGAACTGGTGAGCAGAACACGTGATGTTTGTTGTTTGGCAGAACTTTCAGTCAAAAGAAGGCCGTTCAAGTCACGCTACACGTTCATTATATACAAGAGGATGTTGTTACTGTTGATCTGTCAGTATTTAGGTTGATTTGGTCAGCAGTCGTACTCCTACTGCTGGGGAGTGAAGTGGAATGTTTCAACCGTTTATCAATTACTTATATATAATAGTTAACTATAATTAACATTACTTATAGTTAACTATTTCCACTGTGTAGTCAGTACTTCTAACATACATAACATTACTTATAGTTAACTATTTCAGCTGTTTAGTCATTACTTCTAACATACATAACATTACTTATAGTTAACTATTTCCACTGTGTAGTCAGTACTTCTAACATACATAACATTACTTATAGTTAACTATTTCCACTGTGTAGTCAGTACTTCTAACATACATAACATTACTTTTAGCTAACTATCTATTTACACTTCTGTGTTCACTTGGTAACTAGTTTTTACCCTCTTACACATCTGCAACATGTTCAGGTGTTACAGCTGATATATTCCTTTAACTCTCGTGTTGTCGTCCCGTCGACCTGCAACTTTGTGTTTTTCTGGCTCGAAATTTCAACATTTTGTTGTTCTTTTTCTACACTTTTCTCGACGTTTTTGTCATTTTATTAAATCCAATTTTTTGTCACTGTGTGTATGTATTTTTTTTGTCAATTTTGCAACATTTTTTTTTTAGCTTTTTCAGATGTTTTTTCTCTTTTCCAAAAAGCGTTGCGTTTTTGTAGCTTTTTCCAACATTTGTCTGTTTTTTCAACGTTCCTTCATCATAGTTCTGATATAGAAAGTTTTTGTAAACAGGTAAAAAAAATTCAAATGAATTGAGCTACTCCACAATTTTTCCACGTAACCCCTGGCAACAGCAGAAGTACCCCAGGGGTAGAAGTCCCCTGGTTGGGAATCCCTGCCATGCATCACAGGTAACACTGTGCTAACAGTCTGAGTCATCCAGAACAGCAGCCTGCAGCCTCTGAGTCTCTCAACATGTTTGTTTTCACAGAGAAGAGGAAGCGCCAACGGATTGAAGACGGCGAGAACAGACGCAGAGTGAGTAAAGCCTCCGGACCAGCTCAGACCTCCTCCACAGATACACTTGTGGCGTTTTTCCATTAGTGTGTGTGTGTGTGTGTGTGTGTGTGTGTGTGTGTGTGTGTGTGTGTGTGTGTGTTGCAGGAGTGGAAGGAGCGCTATGGAAACCAGAGAGAAGACTACACGGCGAGGAACAGGAGCAGCCATGAAATGAAGGAGACCAGTTACTCCGACACAGTGGCGGCCGGCAACAGCAGACGTACGTCTAACTAAACGCAGCTGAACTACGCTGGTTTAACGGGACGGTCGAGATGGTTAACGCTGCTTAACGAGACAGTCGAGATGTTTAAATCTGCTTAACGAGACGGTCGAGATGTTTAAATCTGCTTAACGAGACAGTCAAGATGGTTAAAGCTTGTATGAGCTACTTCTCCATAGGCGCTGAGTATTTCCAGATCCCTCGCTGTCAGACGGCCCTTTACAAAAACAGTCATTTTACCTCGTAGACAGACAGAGTTGCTGCTCCACCGCTGAGTTACTTTGTTAGTTCTGTTATTTCATAACCATTTATAAATACTGACGTCACACAATAAGACAAAAACAACAAAACAAGGCAGCTGTGGTATAAATGACTAAAGCTGCAGAGATGAATGGATTAGTGGTCAACTATTCATTAATCTCCAACTATTCTGATAACTGATTAATCAGTTTGAGTTTTTTTTATATACATCAGGTAAACTTGATTGATGTCAGCTTGTTAAATGTGAATAATTTCTAGTTTCTTCTCTCCTCTGAATCCTCCTTCCTTTCATCCTTCCTCCCTTCTCTGCATTTCTTTCCTTCCCTACATACTTCCTGTCTTCTCTCTTTTCTTTCCTCTGTGACAGTAAACTAACCCTTTGGGCATTGGTGTAATTTAACTAATAACTAAAACTGGCCACTGCAACCCCCCCAAATATCTCATAATTATAAACATTTGCACCATAACGTGATGCAAAAAAAGCACTAATTATTGCAGAAACCTTCACCAGAATGCAGGAAATGAAGCGTTTGAAACACTGATGTACGTTTAGAGACAGAACAAGTCATCCATTCATCGTGAGAATAATCCACGATGAAAACAATCGGTAGTCGCAGCCCTAAAAATGAGAGTTTTGGGCTTTGAAGAGAACATAGATGATCAAACTATCCTCTTACTCCGTAGAGAAAAGAGCCGACTTGTTAATAACTAGTTATTGATCGGTGCTGACAGCTGCTGTCTGTTGAACAGAGGCTAAATATTCTCGCTCTGGGAGTCGGTCGGAGAGAGACTGCATGGAGCTGCTGCAGGACGCCGAACCTTTAGACTTCAACGCCAAGACTCTGACAGACGACCCTCTGGAGGCCGAGGCCGGCAGGTAAACGCACCTCCCTGATAACATGTTTACTCCACTGTTCATCCTTTCTTCAGTAACGCAGCACGGAGACCCAGTGGTCGGCACGGTGGCCCAGTGGTCAGCACGGTGGCCCAGTGGTCAGCACGGCGGCCCAGTGGTCAGCACGGCGGCCCAGTGGTCAGCACGGTGGCCCAGTGGTCAGCACGGTGGCCCAGCGGTCGGCACGGTGGCCCAGCGGTCGGCACGGTGGCCCAGCGGTCGGCACGGTGGCCCAGCGGTCGGCCCGGTGGCCCAGCGGTCGGCGCGGTGGCCCAGCGGTCGGCCCGGTGGCCCAGCGGTCAGCACGGTGGCCCAGCGGTCAGCACGGTGGCCCAGTGGTCAGCACGGTGGCCCAGCGGTCGGCCCGGTGGCCCAGCGGTCGGCCCGGTGGCCCAGCGGTCAGCACGGTGGCCCAGCGGTCGGCCCGGTGGCCCAGCGGTCAGCGCGGTGGCCCAGCGGTCGGCCCGGTGGCCCAGCGGTCGGCGCTGTGGCCCAGTGGTCGGCGCGGTGGCCCAGTGGTCGGCACCAGGCCTTTCTGTGTGGAGTTTGCATGTTCTCCCCGTGTCTGCGTGGGTTTCCTCCGGGTGCTCCGTGTCCCCCCGCCCCCCACCATCAAAAACCATGTACTAGGTTCTCCAGTCAGTGCCCTTGAGCAAGGCACTGGCTCAGATCTGGAGTTGGTCCCCGGGTGCTGTGATTGGCTGCCCACTGCTCCCTTGAGGGAGGGGTTAAATGCAGAGAATGAATTTGGCTACATGTATGTGTATGTGACAATAAAGTAACTTTACCTTAATGACCCTGATAACATATTTACTCCACTGTTGATCCTTTCTATGATAATAACTATCTGAACAGTTCAATTCAGAGTTTCCACGTGTCCTTTGAAAAACACAAATCTGAACATCTGAATTTAGGTCTTAAAAAACAGTGTGAAACCTTTGGTTAGATTTAGGAACAAAGTGTAGAAAGAGATTGTGGTTTTGTGAGGGGGGGTCTAACAAACACCCAGGAGACCGTTGTTGGTGTCCAGGTTGAAAACAGAGTTATTTTAGGTTTATGTACGAATCATAACTACGTTATGTACATAGTTACTAGAGCTGGGCCATATGGAAACAATCTAATATCACGATATTGTTGATCAAATACCTCAATATCGATATTAAGGCGATATTGTATAGTTGACAATTGGTGCTTTCACAAAAATTTACAAATAATTTAATAAAAGCCATCATCAACTTTACATGCAAAGAATGTTTTATGGGTTCCATTCATTGTGCATCCATGTTAATTTTGGGCAATTTGGATGAAAGAAACCCATATTTGAAACGGGTCAAATTTTCCAAGGACAACAAGAGTTAAAGTCTAACATTTAACCTGCTGGAAGCTGCAGAAACCTGATTTAGTGTCCTTCTCTTTTTTCAGACATGCAGGGGGACGATATCTGTCCATGTCGTCGTCTCGCAGCCGAATATTCGACGACGTCTGACGGCGAGAATAAATCTGAAGAGGAGCCGTAAATTAAACCGACCAGGACCTCCATCTCACAGCTCATTGGCTGCTTCATCATCTCCCAGGATGCATGGTAACTAAAAACAGGTCACACTTACCCGGGAAGTCTTCTGGAAACATCTTTGCATCAGGTTTCACGTCCAGCTCGGCTGCAGGCGAATCAACGCACTTTTGAAGGAATATTAATGCTATAAAAGTTACATAACCTCTCCGACATGAATGCAGACACACACTGCACGTCATGATGTCATAAGTCTGCAGCCGCTGCACGTCATGATGTCATGACGTCACGACGCCGTGAGTCTGCAGCCGCTGCATGTCATGATGGCGTGAGTCTGCAGCCGCTGCATGTCATGATGTCATGAGTCTTCAGCCGCTGCACGTCATGGCGCCGTGAGTCTGCAGCTGCTGCACGTCGACACGTCACTTTAACAGAAGCTGCAATGAAGGTCCATGAAGTAGTTTATTTATACGTTGTAGATTTATTTATCTGTCTATTGATGAAGCCGGTTTATAGCGGATGGATGTCTGCCTCTGATTGGCTGCTGGTTTAATCTTAACTTGATCTGAATGTCTCGACTCATTTAACCTGAACATGATCACGTCAGAAACAGCTCCAGCATGGACGCTAATCACATCTTTATTTATAATAATCAGAATCTTAAAATCAACTGGATGTAATCACTACTGAATATGTAATGTTGTGAAAATAAGAATAATTTAAAGTTTGAGTATTTTACTTTGAAAGCTGTGATTTCTCCTCTGGGAGCGACGGACGATGTTTCTGGAGTCAGTCGTTAGCCGTGTTTCCTTTCACATATTTTCATGCACATTTTGCACAATGATCACATTAAAAAAGCTCTACTGGAGATAAAAACACTTGGTGCACAGAGATCACTTTGGGCTCAAAACTCGCTTAAAAACCCAAATGTAGATCTGGAGACGGAGCGTTAAAGGTAACCTCACTTTACCTGAGAAACACGTCTGTGTTACATGTTCATTAGGTCAGGAACGTACGCACGGAGGACAAGAAACCCAACAGGAGACTACAGGTGAAAAATAAAAGCCTTTTCAGTCCCTCCAGAAAAATGTGATTATGCGATCGCATAATTCAACGCATAATCAGCCAAAGTCTGCATATTGGGGGCCGCAATTTTTTCAAATATGCCGCACTTTTGCCGCATACATTTCCGATTTCCGCACAAAGTATGCGGGTCTTGCATGATTTCATAATCCCCGCATCTTTGTTGCAAAAAAGTCACATATATCTCAGCAGGAAGTTGAAAAATGTTGTTTACTTCACACAAGAGCAGCCATTTTCCCCTGTTGCCATGGGAACGTTATGAAGTGACGTGATTTCGCCTAGTGAGGTGTTGGGGGAATCACTTTGTTTTCTCTTTTTCATCAAACTGCAGTTTTTGCAAGTTCCTGCAATTTCATCGCATAAAATTGCATAAATATCCAAAATATTCCACCACATTTGTTAAGAAAACGTGCCGCATAATCAAGGAATTTTGCCCTCAACAATCACAAAGAAACTCTGTGTTTTTCTGGAGGGACTGACTATTGGTTAATTCTGGCTTTTTTAACCCATGTGAAATCATGTGTTTTATTAGTTTGCACTTTCATAAAATAAACTAAACTCAGATTTGAACCCAAACTACCAACTTTGTCCAAACTTAACAAACTTGAGACAGATTGCTTTCAAAGTAAAATACTTCATATTTAAATTTCAGTGGAATTTAAAAGTATTTAGTGATGATTAAACTTCAGTATCAATCAGCTGTTTATTAGATAGTAATAGTTTGTTAGTTCTGTTATTATTTACCTCCATACTCCTCTAAGTGGAATTTAAAACCTGTTTTTCTTTCACATTGTAAGAAACGACATCTGAAGCTGTCGGGTCCTTAAACGGTCTTTTGTTTTCTCCACTTTCTGTTGAAATGGTTCCACGCCGTTCTTTAAGAACTGTTACTGTACCTTTAAGTGAAGCTGTTCCTTTGACCCTCCATGAACTGTAAATACAAAGAGAAGACAAAGAGAAGTGACCTTTTTAAAGACCATACCTGTGTTTGATGTTTAAACTTGTTCATCACCAGTTATTTAAACTTTACAGCAACTTTACAGCAACTTTACAGCAACTTTACAGCAACTTTACAGCAACTTTACAACAACTTTACAGCGCGGTATGTGGTGGAGCGAGCCAGTCTCACAGCAGTTCATGAAATGGTCGCATAATATTTATCTATTTGATTCGTGTACACAAACACATTTTTCATAATAAGCTGTATACAGTGGGACGGTTGGGTTTAGGAAACGTGACACGTGGGACCTGATCCCCGGTCTCCTGGGTGAAAGTCCTCTGTTGTTCCACCCCCCCGACCAACCTCCCTATGCTGATTTTCACCCTTTCATACTACTCGCTACCGTTGTCGTTCTCAATGCTACGTCATCTTCTCAATGAGAATCGTCCTGTTATCACGAAAAGATGCTTCCCATTTAAATACATTACTTTAGAAAACGTGCTGACCATCACGAAAAAAAACAAGATTAACGTATTTGTGTACAAAAATCAAAAAGATTAAATTAGGGAAACGTTTACAACCAGATGCTGGCAGGTGGACGTCTGAACCGAGCCATGTGACCACTGGGATGTGCCTTTTCACAGGGGCCACACGGAATCTGTGGGTGCAGAATAATGCACAGATTTTTAAATAAAACAAAACAAAGAAACTGAGAATGTTAACACATTTCCATCTCAAGCAGAAAAAACAAACAGTAAATTCTGCAGCTTTTCATTCTGGATCATCTGAAAACTGTAAGAAATAATCTTAGATTATGTTTGGATCTGGTTATTGTTCACGTTTGGCATGTTTGATTTGTAGTAGAAAAGATTTAAAGTGAAAACACAGGTGTGGCCCTTTAAATATGTTTAGCATGTAGCGTTAGCGTGGATGCAGAGATCCTGCTGGCAGGTTCAGCTGAGCTTCAGCTCCTTTAAATAAAGTTGATGATGACCTGAGAACAGTGACTGTGTGTGTATATATGTACCATATCTTTTTGTATTATATGGGCTAACAGAGAGCGTTAAAGTGACTTTGTATTTATTGTGTTGCAGCCTGGTAACTCTTCCTCACACTGTCTGTTTCCTGATCTCTGATCACACTGCTGATTCTGCTGATCAAGTATTTTATGTTCTGAATATTTATTGATCTCAGCACGGAGACGTTAGCACCCGTTGATGTCTGATCTTTGTTGTGGTGAATTATTAAGAGAAAAGATGATGTACGTGTTTCTCTGCTGCCGGTGTTGTGTCAATAAAAATGATCAAAGTGCTTCAGACTGCGTGGTCCTGTTTATCAGAAATATATCCTACAGCCTCCATTAGCTTAGTTCTGATCCTGTATATATATATATATATATATATATATATATATATATATATATATATATATATATATATATATATATATATATATGTATATATATATATATATATATATATATATATTATACACCACAAGTTATTATTAAAGACAGTAGGACTGTTAAGTTTTGCTCTTGCCACGCAGGAACGAATGATTTTAAAAATGAATGCTATGTATAGTTCAGATAAGATAGCACTTTATTGTCCGTGTACACGGAAATTTGTCTTGCAATACAAGCTCCAACAATTACAACATAACAACCAAAATTCAGTAAAAACATAAATATATACTTAATCAATATGGGGGGGGGGGGGGGCTGACCTACAAGAGTGGTCTTAAATAGCCATAAATATACAGATGAGAGTTAAAATATGTGTGTGTGTGTGTGGGGGGGGGGGGGGGGGGGGGGGCTTGTTTCTCCTATCCCAGAATGCATCTGTGGTGTTCGTCAGTCAGCCTCAAGAGTTTTCTTCAGGTGAGGTATAGAAAGGCTTCACCTATTGAAGAATAAATGGTAATATTTGTACTGATGTATTTTAAGATGTATATGTTATACCTACATTTGTACATTTCAGATGTCTGATTACTGTTTATTCTCACCTTCTTATATTTAATCATCCTGCAGGGAGTAAAGGTAAACGTGTCAGCTGTGACAGAAAGTGAAAGGAGAATAAAGTAAAACAGTAAAACAGTAAAGCATTGTTCAAGATAATGACTTTATGACACATATCTTGGATTTCCCCTTGGGGATCAATAGTATCATATCATAGTATCTGTCTTCCCTTTATTCCTTTATATGATCCAACTGTGTCTGATACTCCCATTTAACAACCTGTCCTAGGGTCATTACTGTTCTTTATAAATGTGTGTTTAAACTGTTCAAACAACCCATTCTCATACCCAACTGGTCAAATATTAACTCTTGGTCAGTGGCTGTCAGCGGCAGATACCGACGCACAAAGCACCCTTTAGCATCTGTACAGGACGTACTGGGTTGTGGCTAGAAGGGATACGGCTACGACCAGAAGTTACGCAACATAACTCAAAATCTCACAAAATATAATCTATTAGAAGAATGTTAATACTTTCACCCAGGAAGCACGTGTTCGTTCCTCATGAGTGTTTCAACCCAAACCATGGTCTATTTCCTAAACTTTACTTGTTGTTTTGGTGCTTGTAACTAAACTGTTGTCGCCGTTGCTGTTTCCCTTCTAGTCTCAGCCGATTAGAGCCGCAGCTCGCCCGCCGCGCTGTAAGATGACAGTATGAAAAGCGACAGCGAGTAGTATGAACAAAGGTTCTGTGGTTCTAAATGGTCTATGGTATAAAATCTGCATAAGGAGGTTGGTCGGGGGGGGTGGATGGGTCAAACAACACAGGACTTTCACCCTGGAGACCGGGGGTCATGTCCATTTATTGTCCTGCGTGCCACATACAATTTTCATCCCCACCCGTGATCTGTCCCTCCCCTTAACTACGTAGTTTTACTCTGCACATTGACCCAGCTCACCTGGTGGAGCGTGCACCACATGAACTTATGCTCAGTCCTTACCGCAGCGTCCCAGGGTTCAAGTCCGACCTGTGGCCCTTTGCTGCATGTCTCCCCCCTCTCTCTCCCCCATCTCCTGTCTACAGCTGTCCTGTCAATTAAAGGCCACAATGCCCAAAAAAATATTTTTGAAAAACAGACAGAGCGTCAAAACGTAGCACCTAGAGTCCCAGCAGAGTCCCCCAGAGGGTGGAATATTGCTGCTGGTGAATTACATTTGAATTAGTTTAAAGCCCCCTGCGTCTGACGGAGACACTAAAGGACACTTTTGACAAAGTTACCTGACCAAATGTCATTTTATGACACCTGGAAATGTGTTGTTCAATAATAATGATGGTAAAACCAGGACAACAGTCAATTCAGGTTTGAGTGAATGAGTCAGGATGAAGGTTTTTATGCAGAATATGTTTTAGTAATTTTACAACATCACAGACGTGTGTGTGTGTGTGTGTGTGTGTGTGTGTGTGTGTGTGTGTGTGTGTGTGTGTGTGTGTGTGTGTGTGTGTGTGTGTGTGTGTGTGTGTGTGTGTGTGTGTGTCTGTAGTCAAACTGTTTCTGTGAAATCATGTGACATTAAAATCTTCAAAAGAGGTTTATGATATTATGAAGGTCAACGTTCTAATACTGATACTGATACACTGTCACATCCTGATAGCTGATAGGTTGAATATTAAGTCCATGTCCAGATATCAATAACAATCGCTCTGTTCACATAGATGACCTGAGATTAGATATCTAAGATAGTTAGGGTTTCACTTTGATGAAAGGAGGAATTCAAGGTAGGTCACTCAGTTTAATCTTCAGGAAGTTAAACACTGTTATAATTTACAATGCAGATTCATGATACCAATTAAAAGAATGAGAGGCTTCGTTCAGAGATTTTACAGCATGGAACGTAACGGATTTTCAACAACACCCGCACCACCTGGACCCTGTTTTCCATGTTTTTTTGTGTTTGTGTCTAAATAGCTGATGAGAACAACAGTCTTTGAAATTTGACGAAACAAGCTGCAATATGCAATAAGTTATTGGACTAATGTTCAGCATCAGTTAATCACTAAAAGTTCTGTTGTTGCTGCTGACAGACTCAGATTATTATTCTAAGAGTCTGACAACATTATGAAAGGATCCCTACAGAGATAGACCTTTTAGTTAAAGAGGAAGATCCTTTTAGTTTCACATGAAACAGCCCCGAAATCACCATCACCAAACTACACCAGACTCCATGTAAATAATCAGGACTTTTAGCGTGTATAGAGCCAGACTCCATGTAAATAATCAGGACTTTTAGCGTGTATAGAGCCAGACTCCATGTAAGTAATCACTACTTTTAGCGTGTATAGAGCCAGACTCCATGTAAGTAATCACTACTTTTAGCGTGTATAGAGCCAGACTCCATGTAAATAATCACTACTTTTAGCATGTATAGAGCCAGACTCCATGTAAATAATCACTACTTTTAGCGTGTATAGAGCCAGACTCCATGTAAATAATCACTACTTTTAGCATGTATAGAGCCAGACTCCATGTAAATAATCACTACTTTTAAGCGTGTATAGAGCCAGACTCCATGTAAATAATCAGGACTTTTAGCGTGTATAGAGCCAGACTCCATGTAAATAATCACTACTTTTAGCGTGTATAGAGCCAGACTCCATGTAAATAATCAGGACTTTTAGCGTGTATAGAGCCAGACTCCATGTAAATAATCAGGACTTTTAGCGTGTATAGAGCCAGACTCCATGTAAATAATCACTACTTTTAGCGTGTATAGAGCCAGACTCCATGTAAATAATCACTACTTTTAGCGTGTATAGAGCACCTCATTTCCTCTCTAACTGTGACGTTTTATAAAGAATGATGATGAGGTCATTTCCTCTCTAACTGGGACGTTTTATAAAGAATATGTCGAGGTCATTTCCTCTCTAACTGGGACGTTTTGGACTGATTGCTGGATTGCTTTGGACGAAGTTCATACGGAGATCCACTGGTAAGAGCCAATGAGGTTTGACCATGTATCAGCTGATTTAAATATGTCACGTTACTGTATTGGGTCAACAGTGGGTCATATATATTTTTTTTTTTTTGCGGGGTGCAAATGTTCCACCAGAACAAGTTCCTTCTGAGACTATTTATCAGAGCCACCATCACTGCACCATTGTGATTGGTTTAAAGAAATGCAACCACCCCAGGGCCTTTTATTTCTATCCCAGAATGCATCTGTGGTGTACGTCAATCGGCCTCAAGACCTTTCTTCAGTTGAGGTATGGAAAGGCTTCACCTATTATTGAAGAATTAATGGTAATATTTATACTGATGTATTTTAACATGTATATGTTATACCTACATTTGTACATTTCAGATGTCTGATTACCGTTTATTCTCACCTTCTTATAGTTACAGTTTTTTTTCAATCGTTTACATGCAATTTTGAAAACCAGGTTCTTTTTTTCAAAATAAAATCACAATTATCCAAACACCCAATTTGCATATTCCTAGATTGTTTGCAAAATGACACACTTCAGTCAAAACATATACACATATTTGTGAAAATGCTATTAGTTTTCATTTAACCAACACAGTCCTCAATGATCAAACACTAATGAAGCTCGGCGGAATTCTACCAGGAAGACGTAACAATCAGTTCCCTCCCTAATTGAATAAATGTTGGAGGCAGCACCTGTTCAATAAGCCAATCAGAATTGGCGTGGATTCCTCAGGCCAATCACAGCGTTACAACTTCTGCTTAAAAGCGTTCTCTCCCTGTGTAACAGCTGTCATTGTAGACGAGGCGTTGGACCCTCCTCCTCCCCTTCCACCTCCTGTCATAGGATTTCTCTGGCTGTTGCTCTGGTTCCTCCTTCGGCCTGGTCTTCAATTCCTTCTTCGCCACCACCGGTGTCTGGATTCCATCGGGGGGTTATATCTTGGTTCCCTAACCCTATATACATCTTTAAATGTATTAATTTTGCGATGGAGTCCAATCGCCAAAACAATGTACATTTTATTCTCGTACAATAAATCTTTGCATATCTGCAAACAAGTCTCTCCTGATTGAAATGCAGCCAGTTTCACACGGCTGTGATAAATAAAAAACACATTTGTTAAAAAAGTAATTTTAGGAAATAGCATGTGCTAGATTTTTGGCCAGAGTGTGACAAACCCACAACATTCTTCATGATTAGTTTGAGATATAGGGAGAATGTACACAAATAGGCCGATACTATAAACTTACCAAGCACTGCACAACACTGATGCTGCAGACTGAATATTTCAAGTATTTGTTTCAATCCTTACCTGTGTCTAAGGTGTGAACATGTGTGTAGAGTTTTACAAATCACTGTGTGTAATGTGCAAATCTGTGGAGGTGTTTTGCTCATTGGAGTAGAATTTTGCAAATTGTGTGGACATTTTTATTTTAGTGTGTAAACAATCGTAAAAAACTGTAATCATCCTGCAGTGATGAAGTAAAGATGTCAGCTGTGACAGAAAGTGAAAGGAGAATAAAGTAAAGCAGTAAAGCAATGTTTGAGATAATGACTTTATGACACATATCTTGGATTTCCCCTTGGGGATCAATAAAGTATCTATCTATCTCTAACTTTATTCCTTTATATGATCCAACTGTGTGTCTGATACTCCTATTTAACAACCAGTCCTAGAATTATTACTTTTCCTTACAAATGTGTGCATTTAAACTGTTTTAAAACAACCCATTCTCATACCCAACTGGTATATATACTAACTCTGTGTGTGTCTGTGTGTGTGTGTGTGTGTGTGTGTGTGTGTGTGTGTGTGTGTGTGTGTGTGTGTGTGTGTGTGTGTGTGTGTGTGTGTGTGTCTCTGTCTGTCTGTCTGTCTGTCTGCCTGTCTGTCTCTCTGTCTGTCTGTGTGTTTCTGTGAAATCATGTGACATTAAAATCTTCAAAAAAAGACCTCAGTGCAGTTTGTTATCTGAAACCATGTGACCACAGAACTCTCCTCCCTCTCTTCCTCACCTGTTTTAGTTTATTAATTTATTTTCTTTGAAGTTAAAGATTAACAGACAACCAAGCGTCCTCCTCCCTCTCTGCAGATATATAAACTGCTCTCTGCCTCCTCATCATCACAGACCAACATCACAGACCATCATCACAGACCATCATCACAGGTAAGAACACTTTGAAACTGGTAATACTTTAAACAGATATAATGAGGAAAATGTATTTGACATAACTAATAACTGA